>VWZG01000559.1:43445-83517 GCA_013396735.1 Grallaria varia
CCCTCAGAGATCCCTCACAGAGCACCCAGACGCCTCACAGATCCCCCACTGGCCCCTCAGAGATCCCTCAGAGATCCCTCACAGAGCCCCCAGACCCCTCAGAGATCCCTCAGAGATCCCTCAGAGATCCCTCAGAGATCCCTCAGAGATCCCTCAGAGATCCCTCAGAGATCCCTCAGAGATCCCTCAGAGATCCCTCAGAGATCCCTCAGAGATCCCTCAGAGATCCCTCAGAGATCCCTCAGAGATCCCTCAGAGATCCCTCAGAGATCCCTCAGAGATCCCTCAGAGATCCCTCAGAGATCCCTCAGAGATCCCTCAGAGATCCCTCAGAGATCCCTCAGAGATCCCTCACAGAACCCCCAGACCCCTCTCCGCCCCCTCTCAGCAGCCCCCGGCCCCATCGCCGCCATGGCCGCCCGCTGACCCCGCCCCAAGATGGCGCCGCCGCGCGCGTCGCTCCCGGCGTGCCCCGCGCCGACCCGGAAGCGGCGCGGTGTCGGTATTTGTCGGTGGCGGCGGCGCGGGGCCCGGCCCGTCCTGCCCGCCATGGGGGTTCCGGCCTTCTTCCGGTGGCTCAGCCGCAAGTACCCCTCCATCATCGTCAACTGCGTCGAGGAGAAGGTGAGCGGGCTGCTCCGGCACCGCTGCTGGCCGCGCCGGGGCTCCGCGGGGCCGGGGTAGGGCCGCGCCGGGGCCGAGGCCCACTGGGCCGCAGCGGCCCCCGAGCCTGTTTGTTTGTTTACATTTCTTTGTTTCTTTTCATTTGTTTGTTTCGAGGGTCTGGTGGGGCGCGGGAAGGGGGCGGTAAGGGGGTTTTGGCTTGGTTTGGAGAGGGGTTTTTTTGGTTGGTTTGAGGGGAGGTATTTTGGGGGGGAATTTGAATCCCGGTGGAAGCGCCCCCGGTGCAGGAGTTATCCGAGTGCCTCGGGAGCGCCCACCCCACATGCGGGAGGGGAGTGGTGGGCTCCTGGAGGAGAGGGGATGGACGGGAACAGGGAATGGGCTCCTGGAGGAGAGGGGATGGACGGGAACAGGGAATGGGCTCCTGGAATAAGGGGGAATGGGAACAGGGAACGGGCACCATGGAACCGGGGGAAACGGGCACAGAGAACCGAGGGGAACGGGCTCCTGGAGAGGGGGAATGGGGACATGGGACAGGGGGAATGGGAAATGGGCTCCTGGAGCGGGGAGAAGCGACACATGGAATGGGCACGTGGGACAGGGGTAATGTGTACAGGGAATGGGGACATGAGACAGGGGGAATGTGCACAGGGAATGGGCACGTGGGACAGGGGGACTGGGCACGGGGAGTGGGGACGTGGGACAGAAGGGAATGCGCTCTTGGAGCAGGGGAATGAAGGGGCACATGGAACGCGGAACGGGCGCCGGGAGAGCGGGAAATGTACGGGCGCTTGGAGCACGCAGTCGGGTGTCTCCCACGATTTCTGAGTCTCCAGCCCCTTCCCTGGAATTCCATCCCTTCCCAGTGCGGTGGGCTCTGCCTTTGTGCAGCGTCGGGCAGGAAAAGCAGGATTTGTGACAGTGTTTGGTGAAACTTGGACTGAGCAGGGAGCAGCGGGGGTGCTGCTTGCTGTTTCTTGTATGTTCGGCGTAGTCCCTGCTTTCCACAGATTTTTTGGGAATTAGAAGCTGCAGCAAGCTTCGGGATGTGCTGGAAGCACAAGTGCAGCTGCCTGTCTCAGGAAAAGTGAGGAAGTGCAAAGGAAATAATTAAAAACCACTTGTGGGTCTAGAAGCTCCTCAGCCTCCCCAAGACCTCCTTGTTTGCAGGCACGTCAGTGCCAGGATCCTGCTGGGGATGTGGGATCGGGAAAGGCAGTGCCAGCACACGAGAGAGAGCAGGAATGGGACACTGGAGAAGAAACTGAGCTGTCCCCTGAAGCTGCAGGGGGTTTGTGAGAGATGAAAGCCCTATCCCAATGTGCACATGGCAGTGCTCCTTATGTCAGAATAACTCACAGCTGGGTCAGCTTTGGGTCTTGCTCGTTATTTTCTCAGTCTTCTATTTCATGTCTTAGTTGTTCTCCAGCTTTCTGTCTCACTCAGGGGCTTTGTGTTTTGGGATAGCCCCAGGATATCACGCTGCAGCCAAGACTCAAAGCAGGCCTGTGCTTGTGCTCTGTAACCTCAAGCAATCTCAGGGGTTTTTGTCTCGTTGCTGGTCTCTTCTTGTAAAGGAGAAGCCTCTCCTGCCCAAACAGGGAGCTGACTTGTCCAAAGACATCCTCTAAAATCTGCCACCTGCAGCAGCAGGTGGTTTTGGTGAAGGCTCAGCCCCAGCCTGGCTGCTGGATCACACAGGTGCCTTTCTAGGCAGTAACACAGCTGAAATGAAGTTTTTTGATGAGTTTTTCCTAGGCTGGTTCCTTAGGGCACATCCCTGCAGCACCGGGGATGTTGTGCCATGCCGAGGGACAGGGTGGAAGGTGACAGGGAGGATGGGGGCTCTCCCTTCAGCTGCAGGCCTGGAGGAGCTGGGCCATGGTGGCTTTACAGTGCCTTGTTGTTCCAGGGTTAACTCAAGAGTGTGTCTGAGGAGAGACTCTGGGGTTCACGCTTCCCAAACTGCTTTTCCAGATACTTTGTATTCTCTTTTGCCAGGTGTTCCTGGCTGCGTTCTGCTCTTCCAGGCCCTGCTGTGGGAAGTTCAGGTCTGTGCTGCCCCTCTGCCTCCTCCCTCCTCCAGAGAGGTGTGCCTCGCCTCCGGGAAGCACCTGGGAAGGGGATGGAGTGTGGGAGCAAGGTGGAGGAGAGAAGGGAACAGAGGCTGAAGTGGTGGAATTGTGTGTTGAGGCTGCACGTGTGCCCTGCCCGCAGCAGGGTTTCTGGTCACTTTTGGTGTTGAACTCTGTGGTTTTTTTTCAAGGTGTTTTTTATTCTCAGATTCAGGCAGTGAAGCAGTAGCAGAGATTTGGTTAAAATTGTGAGTTACTCTTGTGGGTTTATTGCAGTTCTGGTTTCAGCTTCTCTGGACATGAGATGTGAAGTTTATTTTGCCTGTTGCTGCAAGAAGTGATTTTTTTTTTTTTTTAATGGCTAAATAATTAAGGTCTGAGGCGTTTTCTGGGGAACTGTTACAGAAAAAATGGGGTTTGTGGGCTTAAAAGTTTCCTTTAATTCTGAGCTCCTGTGAGTTCTGGCTCTGGACTGAGCTGCCACAGCTGCACTGGTTGTTCTGTGCTGCACCAAACTCCTGGGTGTTGTTATGCCTGATGGGGTCTGTCCTGCGGGTCTGGGGATCCCTTGGTTTAGGGGCTGTCCTGGACTTGTGCCGTGTCTGTGCCTGCTGGAGATCCTGCTGGTTCTGGATAACCCTTTAAGATCTGTCATTTAAAAGCAGCCATAATTTAAACTGCAAATGTATCTGTAACAGTTCGGTCCAGGTTTCTCTAAGAGCAGGAAACTTACCTTCTCCTTCACATTTGTAAACATTTAGATGAATCTCTGTGTAATCACAGCTGCCCTCATATTTTGGTAAAACAAAGGCTTGTAAAGTCCTGGTTTTACTAATTAGCTCCTTTTTGTTGGTTGTTAATAACCTAGCTCGTAACAGCCAAAGTTCTTTTTTTTTAGATAAATGGAAAGACACAACAAGTTCTGTGGTCTGAGTTAGATTTAGAGGAACTGAAGTGGCAGCTCCTGATGGCCTCCTCCACATTGGCTTGTTCCAACTCAAGAGCACATTGCAATTACAGCCAGGACAGCGCACAGATAAATCATATTCATTAACATTTTTTGTATTCAAATCTGGCCATAAATCTCAGAGCGGAGTAGGACAGCAGGGAGAAGCTGTCGTTTGTCTTACTGTAGATGAATTTAAGCTTCTCTCACGATGTAATCAGCTCTATGTGTGTTTTAGGATTGCTGTAAATCTCTCTAATCAAAAATTTTGTATCTCCCAGTAGCTTGTCTCTTTGAAATATTAAAAAGTTGATCCTTGTTCTCTTACCTTGCTAGATTAATCAGATTTAAGAAAAAGAAATAATCTTCTTCTTAAGCTGAGCAGGAAGAATGAGAGGAAGATCTTGAAGATAATAAAAAATCCAGGAGAGAATATTCTTAATCAAATTGATACGAATTAGTAAAGCTGCAACTAAAGTATCATGTTTGAAGATCTGTTTTCAATGGTTTCAAAAGAGGCTGTAGATTAGAAGTGAACAGTTTAGTTATATCACAAGAGATATCTCTGTCAGATACTTAAACCTTCTACAAGGCTGTTACATGAAAAAACTGATGGGTTTGTGGGCTCTGCAGTTGGAAACTGGCTGCTGAAGGCTCTGAAAGCACTTGCTGTGCTTTGCCTTGGAGACTGAAAATCAGTTCTGTGACAGGGGCAAGTTGATTTTCCATATCACATAGTTGTAAGCCTTTGATGTCTTCTGAATCCTGTTCAGCTCAGCCAAGAGGGTGGGTGGAGGATCAAGTAGAACCCAAGAGGTTTGGAGCAATTGTATTAGAAAGATGTGAATTAGCAGAAATTCTACCTCTTAAAATGGGAGGGCTTGGCATTCAGTTATTTAAAAATGACTTCACAAATTGTCCTGAAAGAATTCCACACACCTATAGCAGTGACAAATGTAAATACCAAATAAAGACTTGTATTGCTTTAGAGGGTTTCAGTTTGTCCTTTTAAAACAAGGATATGTTCAGCCAGTTCTGCTGCTGCTCTAAGCAGGAAAATTGTAGGCAGTTGATGGTACAATCTGTAAGTTTTGAGGTGTTTTCCTGCTGAATCTCCATTAGATATGTGGGAACCTCACTCTGTGAGTAGCAGGCAGCCTGTTCTGCAGGCAGAGGGTCAGGGCAGTGCTTGATGTTGGCTCAGCAGCTGCTGCTGAGCTGCATGTGATGAGAGAAACAGCAGGATCCCGGGTTTCCCTCCTGTCCTGTGTGATCCTGTGACCATAGCCTTTGCCTAAGGACGTGCCATTCCTTTTTTAATTTTGCTTTATGCCCAGCCGTTGAAGAGCATGCTTCATCCCACCTTTGTGGGATGCTCAGCCATAATTTCTCTGGAAATCACTGGGCTTCTCCTTGCTCAGCTCATGTCTCTTCCATGCTGGTGGGATTTAATCCAGTGTATTGCACGTGTGGCTGGAGGTGTTGCCTTGGAAGGGAGAACGAGTGAGTGTTGGAAAGGGACGGGAGAACTGAGGTGTTGCTAATTGCCTTTTGACCAGACTAAGGAAAAAAAACAAACTACAAACCCGACAACAACAGAACCCCAAACAAAACAAACAAACCCAAAATTATGGTTAATAAAATTAACCGTGGCTGCTGATCCACCTTGTTGAAGAATCCAGTGCTGGAGTAGTCCAGGAACACAGGTGGCTCTGGGTGGTTTAAGATGATGATAAGTTCACGAGTTTCCCATCTGCACTGTGACCTGAGTGCCACGTTCTGTGGGCAGTAGAAAAAGCATGAGAGTTGAAACTTTATTTTTGGAAGGTAAGGCCTGAATTTCTGGCTTTTATTTAGCATTTCAGATCTATCCACAAACTCAGAGGCAGGAGTCAAAGACTTAAGGTCTTTGAGCATCTCAGTGCTTTTGATAGTGAGGAATAGAAAGATATAAAGACCCAACATAGAGAGTTGTCTGGTGGGATCTGAAAGGATCTCTCCTTCTTTCTTGTAGAGGAATCAGTGTGGTCCTGGCAGCAAAAGGAATTGCTGTTTGGAATAATATGAGCTATGGAGACTCTCTTTTCAGCAGAAATGAACAGCTCTGCCATAACCCATCAAATATTTGTTCTTCTACTACCATTGAAAAAAAATAGACTTTTATGAGTCTGTGCATTAATACCTCTTGGTTATTTGTACTGAAACCTTTGTCCCGACTGCACCCCCAGGCTAAGGAGTGCAATGGAGTCAAGGTTCCCATTGACACAAGCAAACCCAACCCCAACGAGGTGGAGTTCGATAACCTCTATTTGGACATGAACGGCATCATCCACCCTTGCACACATCCAGAAGACAAGTAAGGCACCTTTTTGTCTCTTTACAAATAGCACATCTCTTTAGTGACAGCATTCCAGTCATTCAGTTGAATGCCCTGTGTTTTAGGCCAGCACCCAAAAATGAAGATGAGATGATGGTCGCGATTTTTGAGTACATTGACAGGATCTTCAACATCGTAAGGCCAAGGAGGCTCCTGTACATGGCCATAGATGGAGTGGTAGGTATTGATACATTTCCTTTCCAGTTGTAAAATCAGGGTAGATGCCATCTGGTCTCATAAGATCCTGTGGGAAATAGTTTTCTAAAATGAAAGGTAGAAGTAAAATAGACTGTTAATTTAATTTTGGTGAGGGAGTAATTAGAAGCACTCCTGGGGTTTGTTAACCACAGGACTGTATGAGCTGGCTAATGGAGTCTGCTGCAGCCTGAGCTTTGCTGGAAACTTGTGAAAGACAGTAACACTCTGAGACTACTACTCCTCCATTCCATGGCTTTAGGGATAATTGACACTGCAGACTGGAAAAGAACAGAGCAGCTGGTTTGAGCAGCTGCTTTTCAGATGGGCAGTGATGTAGTTATGCTGTGGAATATTTCACAGCCTTGTGGGACATCTGGGACTGGAAGCTTGTCTTTCTCCCCACCTGGTCCTCATCTCCCCTTAGCACGTAGAATCATAGAACCATGGAATGGTTTGGGTTGGAAAGGACCTTAAAGCCCCTCTCCTTCCTTTTTTAGGCTCCACGTGCCAAAATGAATCAACAGCGGTCAAGGAGGTTCAGAGCATCAAAGGAGGGCATGGAAGCTGCTGAAGAGAAACAAAAAATAAGACAAGAAATCTTGGCCAAAGGTAAAATAGTGGCCATATTAGAGGCTTTCTGATGAGAATCACCTCGCTTTGAAAGAGTCAGGTTTAGAAAAGGGATTGCCTGTGCATTGCTGGGAGAAGAAGGGGATAATAAGCCTGCACAAGGTTGGATCAGTGTTTTCCAAAGCTAAGAACTAAGATAAAACAAAGTGTCACTTTTTTCTTCTTCTGTCTCCTGCCTAAAATGAATTTGTGTTGAGTGCTCTTAATTCCTTTTGAAAATAAATTGAACAGAAGAGCAGAGATAAATGTAGTGGGGAAACAACCAAAGCCCTTATGGAAGAAAGTACACCTTTGTAGAGCTTGATGCAAAGAGTGTTGAGGCTTAAAAGAAGGGATCAGATGGAAATACTCCTGCACAGGGATAATGAGCTTGCGAGCAAGGGTAGTTACTTGACAGTGGAAACTCTTAATTCGACGAGGAAACAAAAGTCAGAGTGACTTTCTGAGGGTTATGGTGACATGGCTGGGGTGAAAGGGGAGTGTGTAGTGGTATTTGCTGAAGGCACGTTGGTAAATGTACTAACACCTGTAATTTGGAGATAATATAATGGTAAGAGCTGGTTTAATTTTGTTTGTGGGAATTTTTTTTAAAGAAACTGATTTCAGCAGGGGAGCCATGTGGGGTTTTATCATACAGGAATGGTTTTCATGGTCCGTTATGATCTAACTCTGCTCTCTGATTTTGTTGCTCTAGGTGGCTTTCTCCCTCCAGAAGAAGTGAAGGAGAGATTTGACAGCAACTGTATTACCCCAGTGAGTGACCTGACACTTTACCCAGCAATTGCCAGTGTCTGAATGAAGGTCTCATTTATTTTCTTCCGGCACTTTTTAGGGAACTGAGTTTATGGACAATCTTGCGAAATGCCTCCGCTATTACATCGCTGACCGCTTGAACAGTGACCCAGGCTGGAAAAACCTCACAGTGAGTTCCCCAGTTTCCTACTTGAGGGAAATGAAGGAGGTGTTTAGGCTGGGCTGGGATCCAGCTGAAGAGTAGAAATTTAACAGACTTGTCTCTTGGCGTGGCACTGTGCTGTTATAAATAATGGGCCAACTTGCACATCCTGCTGGGACTTCAGAGACCCATTTTGTTCAGATGACTCCATCTCCCAGCACCATTTGCTTTGATGTCACTGAAGAGCAAAGAGGCAGTTTTCTAGAAGCCACAATTTGACATAATGGGAGATAGGACTTTTGGAATACTTTTTTTTCCTTTGGAGGAAGTGTCAAGAGACATTGTAGATGTATTTTTTGCACTGCTTCTTTTTTCTAACTGCTACCTCAGTAAGGCTGCATTTTCTCCGCTACTCTAATGATGGATGGCAGGCAATGAAATACCTGTCAGCTTCTTGCCCTTCTGGACTGGGAAATTCTCTCCTCCTCTTCCTCAACCACTCCACTCACACAGGTTTTGTTTGTGACAGCCCTGTGTTTGCTCTGTACAAGGGGACAGAGTAGTCAGTAAATGCATCTGCCTGTGTTATTTGCCATGAGTTGACTGTTCAAGTGGCCTAATTAGAGGACAGTTGGCTCTGCTTGATTCCCTCAATCAGACATGAGTTTTATAAATGCTAATGCTTTATCAAGGTATGCTTAACAAATGCAAATGCTAAGAATTGACGTCAGGGTGAGGAGGGGTCTGATGTGGTCGTATTTCAGCACATCAGTGAGTTGAGAAGATCCAAAGGGGGAGCAGATGTGTCTGCTAAATCTGTGACTTCTTTAGTGGCCGTTTCATTGCCCTGGTAATTTGTCAGGAAACAAAAGCAGGGCCTGATCATTTCAGTGGAATTTGAATCAATACATCACCATCAGCCTGGAACTGGTACTGAAAAAACGAGGGGCTGTTCATTGGTTCCAGGCTCTTAAATCTGTTTTGAATCACAGTTTTTTAGTTAGAACTGTAGATTAGAATTTCAAGTATTCCTAAATCAGGTTCTGCATTCAGTATATGAACTGCATACGTTGTTTTTCACTGTGGCAGCATCGATTGTTGACATAATTTGAATGTTTTGCAGGTAATTTTGTCAGATGCCAGTGCTCCTGGTGAGGGGGAACACAAAATCATGGATTACATTAGGAGACAAAGAGGTAAAATTCGAATAAATGTGGACATTTTGTTTTAAATAAGCTATGGTCAGTAATAATTTATTTTACATATCTTTGACATAATGTAATTTTCTGTTGTACAGCTCAACCAAATCATGACCCAAACACTCACCACTGTCTGTGTGGGGCTGATGGTGAGTTCTCTTTTGCTGGAAATATGTCCTGTTAAGCTTTCTTGTGGTGTTCTGGGATTGAATTGGGCTGTGGTTTTTAGGCTTTCACTTGGAACTATGTAAATAATCCAGTGGATTTGTCAGTTTTGGAAAGCTCTGTGTAATGGATGGGAAAGGTCCAGCCCTGCCCACAGCTCCCCTTGGTTGTCCTGAAGTGGTGGTTTGTGGGTAAAGCACACTGGTGTGTTCACAGTTGCTGAAGGCAGAGTCTACTTTGCTTCTAAACTGTTTTTTTTTTGTTTTGCTTTTTAAAAAGGCTTAATTATGTTTATCCTTCATCATATTTTATTCTTTTTTGGTTGGTAGCTGATCTGATTATGCTTGGCTTAGCTACGCATGAACCAAACTTCACTATAATTAGGGAAGAGTTCAAACCAAATAAACCCAAGCCATGCGCTCTCTGTAACCAGATGGGTCATGAGGTTAAGGATTGCCAAGGTTTGCCCAGAGAAAAACAAGGAAAGGTAAGAATTTTGCTGTTTCTAGTATATATATTTTTTTTAATCTCTAAGCTCATGTATAACGAGATCCTCAAATAGTTCTTGCTGTTGGTTTTGGCTGAAGCACGATGCAAATTGTTGTTGAAAATACCTGGCTGTCCTCTTAGAAGTAAAAACTGTACTTCTGCAGCACAAAAGATGATGGCAAACCTGATGTCCTCACTTGTGGTGTTTTATTGTTTGGGATTTTTTTCCCACGGGTGAGAACAAATGATCAGTAACTTCACAGACACGTGAAGCAGCAAAATGCACACCTGGCATAAGGGACCTGTTCTTGTATCCCTCTTAACTCCTTGAAAATGGTGCAGGAGAAGCTCTAAGGAGAGCTTGGGTGTAATGTGGCTCTCCTTTGGTTTTAGCACGACCAGTTTGCTGACACTCTTCCTATCTCAGAACAAGAATTCATCTTCATCCGTCTGTGTGTCCTGAGAGAGGTGAGATTGAGCACTGACTCCAGCTGCTCTGTATACGTAACATTTAAAACCTCATGCAGCATTTCCTAATGTCCTTTTTCATGTGTTGCAGTATTTGGAGAGAGAACTCACTATGGCCAGCCTGCCTTTCACGTTTGATTTTGAAAGAAGTGTTGATGACTGGGTCTTCATGTGCTTCTTCGTGGGAAATGACTTTCTGCCTCATCTGCCATCTCTGGAGATCAGGTAGATGAGAACGTGTTTTCTCTTCCTGCAAGAATGCCCCCTGTGCTTTTGTATAACAAGAGTCTCACACCTTGGTTTGTATTTAGGGAGGGAGCAATCGATCGCTTGGTTAACATCTATAAAAACGTGGTGCACAAAACTGGGGTAAGGGCTTTTCCTTTGAAAATATCTGTGTGTTTGCTACAAAACAGGTTTGTTTTTCAACTCTATTATTCTCTGCCTTGCAGGGGTACCTCACAGAAAGTGGGTTTGTCAACCTACAGCGGGTCCAGATGATCATGTTGGCTGTTGGAGAAGTTGAAGACAGTATTTTCAAAAAGAGAAAAGATGATGATGTAATTTTTTTGTTGTTGTTACGTTCTTGGAGTTTGATTTTCATACTGTTAGCCCGGGACAGTCCTTTAAGAGAGTAAGAGGAAAGAAGCAAAATTTTGTACTTTGTTATAACCTCCGGTGAGTTTTTCCATGCTCAGAAAACAATCAGATGCTTCCAGTTGAGTTTCTGTTCCTGGGCTGATCAGTCTCTTTTCCAGGCCAGACCTGTTTTTCTGGTCATTATCCCAAATAACAGCAAAATTAAATACTTGTGTGAGCTGTTTGCAACTTTTTGAATCACCACAGTGAAAACGGAAGAAGGAATTGTTTTATAGTTAGCTACAACCTTTGGAAGTGCAAACCATGAGCAGGGGTGAAATACTGAGTTTGAATTCAAAGAGCCTTCTTTTCAGTCAGGAATTACTGTGCCAGTGCTGGCTATGTTTTACTTATGGTTGCCCCAGCCTGGACCTCTCTTGGAAGTGGAAATGGTAGTTTGATGTTCAGCTTTTCAGGTGGCCTGAGAATCATAGAATAAGAGAGATCTTTCCTTGAGTCTCTTCTTTTCCTGTTTCTAGGACATAAATGTCTCTCCTGCATCATTTGAGCCATTACCAAAATTGTGGGGCTTTGAATATACCCAGCTCCTTTTTTCCTCTTCCTTAGATTTTCAGAGTAGAGGAGAAAATTCCATCCCCTTTCTGTTGGATTTACAGGCAGGTGAATTGTCCCATGTCTTACTCAGAATGTTCCCTGAAAACCTTATGGCCTGGTCAGTTGGGGATTGTAGTGAAAGAATTTTCCAAGAAATCTGTACGTTTGACTGACTGTATTTCCTTTTATTCTTCATTTAGGATAACTTTAAAAGACGGCAAAAAGAAAAAAGGAAAAGATTGAAGGTAAATGAATTCCTTACCCAAGGCAAAAACTAGCAAGAATTAAAATGGATACTTTAGTTTTTGGCAGGTGTGATGGTTGAAACTGCAGGTTTTCTGGCCTGTGTGTTAACTATTTGAAAGTTTAAAATTGTACAATTCTGTTGTTTGGATTGATTTTCTTCTATTCCCAAAATATTCTGATATTTCAAAAATGGGCCTTGGATATTCCTTTCCACATAGCTTTGTTCTTGGATGGGACATTTGGGTAAGGAGAGCTTGAAAACTGTCAGGGCACATGTTGTCCCCACTCTGTGTGCTCTCCAGATCTTGTGTTCATTTTTTAAGTGATGATTTTCTAACTATCCCTGTTGAAGTGGCCGAGGGTTTTCACTTTGCTTACAAAGAATGTTGTATTCCCAGGAGTTAGACCAAGGCCCCAGAAAACTGCCTTTTGACCCATGTAGGAAGAACATGGGCACAAAATGTTGAGGTTCCTTTGGCAATCTTGTAAAAGAGCTTAATAAATTATAAGTGTTATGAAGAAGTGTTATCTCTGGTTCAGATCATTTAACAATTTAAGATGATGTGAGTGAGTAAATTGTGCTGGGTTTATACAACATGTTAATCTGAAAGTTGTGAGAGCATCGTCTCACTGCTGGGGAGATTACACAGCTCGTTCAGGGGGCCTGTGTGTGTTTATCTTTTAGAGGGATCAGCCTTCTTTCATTCCTGGTGGACAGTTTTCCCCTCAAGCCCTGGGAAATCGATCCAGCCCTCAGGCAATCTGTAACCCCAGACAAGCTGCCTTTGAGATGAGGATGCACGAGAGGCAGAACTCTGTAAGTAGATGTTCAGAGGTATTTGCAGAGAGAAAGGTAATAATCACCTCCCGTGTTACTCTGGACACCTTTTTGTCTACCCCATTGAGCTTTCTTGAAAAGCAGACACTGACAACTTTCTTTTTCAAGGAAGTGGCTTTTAATACCCAATTTTTGTGAGACTGTTGGGGTAAAATTGTGTTCTTTATTTATGTTCGGCATGATGTTTTTCACTGGGGAAAGGAAAAACTTGGGTGAAGTTTTGGGAAAGGTATTAGTGAGGAAGAACTGGGAATAAGTTGAGTGCTCTGTTAGAAGTCGCGATTGTTAATTTAAAATATCAGTGACTACAAATGTTTCCTTTCTGGGTATAAATCTTCATCCAAACAGTGAACAAATTAAAGGTCGTTTTCATCATAAAGATGTGTGTTCTGTTTCTGCAGTCTAAATGCAATATGCTTTTTCAAAGTATAATTTCTTCTGTTCTTCTCTTTTAATCTTGAAACTTTTGCACCTGAGTTAAGTAAATTAGTTTCTTTTAGACTCTGTAATATTAAAATAGATAAATTTGAGAGGAGTTTAAAAGACCAGCTGTGAAGAAACTCAGGGTATTTCTTTCAGTTTTGAATTAGAAGCACCATTTTTTACATATTTTTCACTGGTGCTGCAAAATGAAGGGGTAACAGAAGCTGCAGGACTAGGGCGAGCAGGGGTGTTCCAAAATCAGAATGTATCCTAAACAGCATGTTTTATCAATTTGTACTGTCTTGTTTATTGCATCCTTTTCTTTCTCCAACGCAATGACCTTTTTGCCTGTATGTATCAATGCCTGCATTTTAATAGAGGTGTGTTCTTCTTTCCTTTTGCTCCTTGGCTTAATGGGTTGAGAGTTGTGTGGCCTTTGCCTGGAGTGTTTTTTGGAACTAAAAATAACACGTGATTATGACAGAGCTGTTAATTGTAACTGGAATTTAAAATGCCTAATAAATCCTCCTCCTCCCCCCTTCCCCTATTTATCTGTAATAATTCTGACCCCAGACAACTCCAGCATCTCCAAATACCAGCCTGACTCCTGATGGCAGCCCGTCCCTGGGAGGAGGAGGAATTAAGCGGAAACCTGAGGATAGTGACAGTGAACCTGAGCCAGAGGATAATATCAGGTGAAGCCATTTTTTGTAGCACTTTGTTAGCAAATTGCTGAAATAGATGCAGCCTAATTAATGCCATTTAGCTTAGTGCAGCAGTGCCTTTGCTGTGATCTCTTTATCCACCGGTAATTAATGTGGAGGGTTGGAATATCCAGTAAATTCCAGTGAGATGGGTGAGCTCTGGCTGTTCAATCTGAGCATCCAGATTAGTATGCGTGCAGGTTTTCAGCCTCCAAGCCACGCTCCCTTTGAGACCCAGCACTAGATTGGCGAGACATTCCCTGCTCAGCCCTGATTATGTGAGCGGAATGCGCCGTTCCACGCCGGAATTCTCGAGCTGTTTAACCCATCCTGTTTGTCCTGCCTTCCACAGCGTGGTTGCCTCCATCTTACATCTGTGGCAGGAGCTGTTTTGTCCCCGAGTCCTCTTATTGTCTTAGTGCGGCTGATCCTTGGATAATAAGGGACAGGAATCTTAGGAGAATTAACCACCAGTGAGTCTGCATTGATCAAAGGCTTAAATCAAGCTATTGCTATTAACTGCAGGCCTTTGCAGTGGTTTGTTAAGGGTTCTGCCCTCAACTGCAGCCAGGAGGGGTTGGTTTTGTCCGGAGTCAAGTGGACGTGGGGCAACACTGAGGGATGTTTCATTGTGAAGTTCTGGTCCCTGGCGTCCAGCACAGTTGTCACAACGTATTTGTGACATCCAACCCATCAGCCCCTCCAGTGTCACATATTCCAGGTCTCATTTTCTTTCCTGTATGGGTATAGCTAAATAAATTGATTTGCTTTTTTAATCAAGCAAGCAGAATTTTTGTGTAATATCAGGACCAGTGCTAATGTTCCTTTCCATTTGATCTGTAGCAGAGGTTCTGAAAAAAAACCTTTTAACACTTTTATAGCGACCTGAGTGAATGAACTGTGCTGATTTATGAGCACCAGTAGTTCTGATAGGGCTGGTATTGCCAAGGAAAGGATGTGCTATATTCAACTGCAGTTATTTAAGCTCTTCTGTAGCTCAGAATATTTAAATATTTAAAGTGGTCTCAGCATTTGTGGAAAGGGATTTTGTGTGCTGATTTTCAGGTGTGGTATTCAATTCCAGGTTTGGAATTGGTTTATGCCCAACATTTAAAAAAAGTTAAATCATTATCTGATTTAACCAGTTTGGTTTTTTCCTGACATGATACAGCAGAGCTGTGTCAAGGGACAGCAGGTGCTCACATGTGAAAGAGGAGCAAGTGCTTGTTTTCCCCTGCCCCATCTGCAGACAGACGTGAGGGGGAGCTCTGTGAAGGAAGGATAGAGGGTGGCTGGGATGGCTCCTGTGATTCCAATGTCCATCTCTGCCATGAGAGATGGAAAAATCCTGTGTGAGAGGGAACGGGTGGGATGTGGGTGAGCAAGCACAGGATTCCTGGGCTGCAGAAGGTGCTGCTGGTAATCGCAGCTTGTCTGAACAGCAGCAGAGCATAGAAATTACTATTTATTTGCTTGCTTTTTATTTAGAGGAGCAGGAAAACTGTCACTTTTCTGCTTGAGAGGAGCATTAAGAATAGAGGAATGAAGTTATGTGATAAGATATTCCAGTAAGATAAAGATTTTGGCCTAGGGTAGACTAAAGGAAGTAAGGAAGGAGAAGAATTTGTTCTCCTGGAAGAGTTGAAGCACAAAGTTCAAATGGCAGATTCCTGATAAGAAATATGGAATTGCTGACCAGGAACAATTCTGTTCTTAGAAATCCTGAGAGCAGCAGGCCTGTGTTTGAAAATCCACCCTGCTTCTGACACTCTGGAGCTGTGTTTATCAGGGTGGGAGCTTCTGGATTTCATCTGAGTTTGCTGGGATGCCAACCATCCCGTTCTATTCTCTTGCTGTTGAGTATCAGTTTTTCTGCTTCCATTTAAGCTGTGTACAAATGGGAACTGAAGTAGCAAGTGGCTTTGGCTTACATTGTAATTCGGACCTGTAATGTGGCTCTGTTAAGATGTATCAGTGTCTGTGTTGCAGGTTGTGGGAAACTGGCTGGAAACAGCGCTACTATAAAAACAAGTTCGATGTGGATGCCTCCGATGAGAAATTCCGGCGCAAGGTTGTGCAGTCCTACGTGGAAGGGCTCTGCTGGGTTCTCAGATATTATTATCAGGTACCTCAGCTTTTCCTCTCTGAATCTTCTTTTGAGTCTGTGCCCTGTTTTGTTTGTCTGTTGCTCGTTTTGGGAAAGCGGTGGGGCTTTTTTTGAAGATGTAAAATAAGTGGGTGTCCGTTCTGTGTGACACTCAGGGTTTGAATGCAGTTTCACCATCTGGAGGTGTCCAAGAACGGGCTGGACGTGGTACTCAGTGCTCTGGTCTGGGTGACAAGGTGGTGATGGGTCACAGGTTGGACTCTGTGATCCTGGAGGTCTTTTCCAGCCTCGATGATTCCATGAATCTGTTTCTTATGTATAGTAAAGACACTTGTTGGTGTAGCAAAGACCAGTGTAGTTTTCCCTTTGCCATATAAAGCCATGAATAATGACATTGCAGGTGACTAAATGAGAACAAAGGACAAAGCCTGTGAAATGGCAGTAACAATTGGAAAGGAACAGAGTTGTCAGTCTCCTCTGTGGATTGTAATGATGTTCTATGAAGTGTGTTGTGATTGAAGTAATCTGTATCCGATTTAAATCTTTTGATAATTGAGATGTCAGATTGGCAAGAGATTAGTGGGACATTGTGGGGTTTGTTGCACTGATGGTTAATAACGAGCTCCGTGCCCTGAAGGCAAAGTAAGTTAGCTGTGGTGTGTGACCTGGGAGCACAATGTGCTCAGCTGATGGAGTTCATCTGCCTCAGCAGCAGTTGGGGGTTTCCACACGGTGCCATATTGATGGAACTGCACCTTTCCTGGAGGTGTCCAGCTGGGAGCACAGGCAGGGCAAACGCCTCACATACCTGTAAAACACTGTGCACTTTGAAACAGGGTATTTCATCACCCCTTGGAACAAAATGGGAGCGTGTTCCCTTCCCTTCTGCTGTATCCATACACTGGGTTTGGGCTCTGGCTCGTGTGTTATGGTGGAAGAAAACCATCACATTTAAGGTTTGCTGAGTTCCCCACATCCTTGTGTGTGTGATGTCCTTTGCAAAGGACAGAGGTCACCTGGACACCTCTATAGGTGGGAATTCCCATGACCCTGCACACACTTAAGGTCTGCTGAAAACAAACCATGTGCTTGTTAACCATGGCAAGATACATCCTACAACTCTACACGTGCCCATCTGTCTCCAAGGGTGTAAATGACTCTTGAGGAGATCTGTAGCAATGTTCTTGCTGTAAAACTGTCACCTTCAGTAATACAGTAGTACAAAACCATTCCAGTCTGTTGTGTCAGGATGGAACAGCTGACAAATTACTTTCTGCTCATATTGAAATTAGATTAGGAGGTTGTTGGGGGCCAGTGGAACCTCAAAATAGGTTTCCTTAAGGATCTTTGTTTGTTTGTTTTCTTTCTTTGTACCATAATAAAAATTGGTTCCAATAACTATTGGTCTCTGTCCATAGAACTTCTGACAGAATACATTATGTGCCTTTCTATCCTTATAAAAAGCTAATAATGCAGGGCATGTTCCACTAGTGGGAACATCTGTTTGGAGAGGAAGAAAAGAAAGAAAACAATCCACCTGGCTTTTGAAACCTTCTGAAACCATCTGAAGGATTGCATCGAATAATTATAGTCGCTGTAATTTTGTACCAAAAATATCACTGGAGGAGCCTCGTTGACATTTACTTGTTCAGAATTGGAAGTCAAAATGGTAGTGGGCTTTTGTTTCAAGTGGTGCTGCTAAGAAAAATAGCTGAGGAGGTGAAAACTTGACTGGGACCTCCTAGAGCCACGTTTCCTTTACAAAGTGCAGGGTGTTTTTGTGTGTTTAGAGTTTATTTTCTGCTTTTTGAGGATGCACTTCATATTCCCCAGTGTTTAAGCGAGGAGAATGAGAGGGAAAGAGCAAAGTGCTGCTCCAAGTGTGTTATTGGTGCTGGTACTGAAGAGAAAAGCAAAAGCTAAAACCAGAACACTTTTCAACCTGCAGCAAATATTGTTCACATTTTCACACCTTGCAGGGTGTATTGAGGGTCTCTGGTCCCATGTCTTCCCAAGTGAGCAGTGGGATTGTGCTTTGAAAACAGGAGTGCAAACTGTGCTGCCAGAAAAGTACTTCTTTGTGCCATTTTTTCATCTTTAGTGACTGGGATGCATGATTTTGATTTTTTTTTTTCTTTTTTTTCCCCCGATATGCCTGACATTGTTTGTCTTCGTTCTCTTCCTTAGGGCTGTGCATCCTGGAACTGGTATTACCCTTTTCACTATGCTCCCTTTGCTTCTGACTTTGAGGGAATTGCAGACATGCCTTCAGATTTTGAGAAAGGTTCCAAACCGGTACAGCTCCTTTATTTATCCGTTTGTTTGTTTGTGATTTAACACCTCATTAGAAGTGTCCTACATCTGCTTGTCTGATTTCAACAGTTTAAGCCTCTTGAACAACTTATGGGAGTATTTCCAGCTGCAAGTGGAAACTTTCTGCCCCCAACGTGGAGGAAACTCATGACAGACCCGGTGAGAACCTTGTTGTGTCCCCTCTGTCAGGCTGGGTCATCTTGCAGTGCTGTGAACATGACCTGCTGCTGCTTCCTACTTCAGTCAGAAAAGTGCTGGAGACCAGGAGGTTTGTAGTAGGTTACCAGGATTCTTCAAAAAATGCTTAAAAGTGATCTCTTGGAGTTCAGGTTGTTCAGTGAGAGCTTGTTTCCTGGCTCTCTTACACTGCAGATGATTTAGTTCCTTACAAAATCCTTGCAAAACTTAATCCAGCAGATCACCTGGAATTATTATCTCCTGCTTAATTTCTTGTTTTGAATTTCTAAGTAAGGGAAGTGCCCAACTACACGTGATGTGTGAATGGCTTTTATTAAAAGATATTTTCCTTAGTGAAAGATCTCTGCATCCCCCTCAGCACTGTGTCTGGTACCACATGACATTCTGAGCCCATGTCAGAATTGCCTGTAAGGGTGACTTTTATTTTCTCAATGACAGGAATCAAGCATCATTGACTTCTACCCTGAAGATTTTGCTATTGATTTAAATGGGAAGAAATACGCTTGGCAAGGTGAAACTTCAACTTTTTTTCTTTTTTTAAAGAATTTTTTAAAAATAGGGAAAACTTGGAAAATTTTCTTAGGGCAGAAACACTGCACTAAGTCACCCAGGTAACTTGTGTTACTTGGTGTGGGGACAAGTATTTTTACAGCAGGTGTACTCTTGAAAAGAAGTTCGCATGAGGAACAAATTATGGTTCAGTTACTGAATTCAGATTGGCAATGATTATTAGTAATTTCAGCAGTCATTCCAGATTTGTTAATTTGTCCTGAACTAGATTAATCATCCTTCTGTTTTTATCAGCCTTACTGTGTAATTGTCTTTTGTCTCCTTTGCATTTAATTAATGGATCTTGTTCTGCTCAATCAGTGGCTCATTAGTACTGTGCCAAAAATGCTTTGGGGAATATAGGAATATTTGGGAGCATACAAAGAATAAAAAAAGAGCTACAATATTTATGCAGCTTTTTCTTTCCTTAGAGAATATTAATTTTCAAGGTCTGCCAAATTCTGTGGCTGATTACACTGTGTGTAATTTCATTGCAGGTAAAGTTTTGGGTTGTCGTTTCCCTCAGTTTGAGGGCAACAGTATTTGTTTAAAAAAAAAAATAACAACACTTAAAGGTCTGAAGCAAAAGTGTTTCAGGCAGACCCATTTTTTGGGATTATATGCCTGTGGAAGTTCAGAGTTCCTGGGAGTGTTGTGCCTTAAAGTGATGACAGACCACTGAGCTGGTGCAGGCACAAAGAGGAAACTCAGTATCAGTTTTTTGGGAAGGCTCTGCTGTCACCTTGGCCAGGAAAAGCGTTGGTGTTCATGGCAAGGGAAATTAAACCAAAACTGACACAATTACTCCAGAGTCTTGCCCATAATAAGGGTGACAGAAGTAAAAATTTGAAGAATTTTCATGGTAAATGTCCTAGGGCTTTTTGATTTTTTTTTTTTTTTTTTAATAGTAGAATAAATGCCTTTCTTGGCTGAGAAATCTATCAAAGCTTTCCACCCCTGTGTATTTTTTGGGGTTGTTCTGGGTTTTTCCTACAAGTGTGAAAAAATACTGTTTTGGTTTCTCCAGGCGTTGCGTTACTGCCCTTTGTGGATGAGCGACGCCTCAGAGCTGCCCTGGAGGAGGTGTACCCTGACCTCACCCCTGAAGAGAGTAAGAATTGTGGGGTTTTGTTAAAGAATTGTGGGGTTTTGTTGCCACCTATGTGTTTCACCCTAAATGGACAAGGTGTAACAGGTGTTTGCGCTGCTTGGGCTATGATGGATTGTTCTTCATGGGTGCTGCTGATAATTAAGGTGATCCCTGATGGGTTTGTTTACAGTTTTTGTTCAGTTTATTGAGGCAAATGGAGATGTTTTGTTTCTCCACTGTACAGAAACAGTGAATGGTTCTTGTGGGTGAATTGTGGGAGGTGTGTGGGGTCTGGGGATTTTTGGTTTGTTTGGTTTTTTTTTTCCCAGCCTGTCTGGATCTGCAGTGTCGCTCTGTACCAAGTTCAATATTCCTCCCACTGAATATGAAATTCCTACGTTTTTTGCTGTCTCCCAGCTACCCTTGTGACCAGAGCCCTCCTGCTCTGGGCAGACTATGTCTTTCCTACACTCTCAAGGAATGTTCAAAGCTTTCTCCTCAGTCACGGTGAAAGTTGGTTTTTGTGGAAGGTGTCACCAAGACAGTGTTGCAGGTCTGCTGCATTCTTTCCTTCCTTCTTTCCCTCTTTGAACTCTTATCCCATTCTCTTCATCTTCCCAGGCAGAAGAAACAGCCTTGGTGGTGATGTTCTCTTTGTTGGAAAGCACCATCCACTCTGTGACTTCATTGTAGAGCAGTACAAGACCAAAAATACAGAGGTAAGCTGCACTTGTTCTTGAAGGACTGTGGAAATGGTGGGGTTGAGTGTCCAATAAAGTGCTTCAGCTGCAAAACTTCCCTCTGCAGGCAGTGGATATCCCACCAGAGCTGTGCCATGGGATCCAGGGAAAGCTCACCCTGAACGACAACGCCGTTCTCCCGGATCAGTGAGTGGGGCCTTTGCTGCTAAAGGGCATTTCCTTCAGTTCTGCCTGTGTTTCAGTAGAACTGCCTTTGTGCCCACAGGGAGAAGCTTAGAGCTCCCAGCAGGCAGTGTGTGTAGTTCTGAGGGTTCAGAGCAGGGGTGTGTCACCTCCAGCACGTGGAAAATCCCAGCTCAGCGACACTTTGATCCTACAGTCCTGTTTTTCTTAACCTCAGAACCTGGCTTTTAGAGCAGCCTCAGAAATCTTTGAAGTGCACTAATGCATGTGTTTAGTTGCCAATGAATCTTTTTTTGTATGTCATTTCACCTATGGAAGGCTGATTTTTATGTATTTAGTAATTGTTTTATTAGTCAAACAAGGCCTGGATAATAAAAGTAGTCTAATAATAAAAGTAGTAGTACTCAGTGGCCTTGTTCAGTAAGGCTGTGTTGTTTTGGCCTCTCTGCTTTTGTGTGAATGTGGGCTGATGTGACTTCCCATTAGTGCACATTGTCTTAAAACCCCCAAACTCTCCTTTTTTTATATGCTAATCTGCATTGCATTAGAAAAAAAAAATGAATAGTGGTATCTTAGCTATATTTTGCCTTTGCCCAATTGTCCCCTAGCACTGAATTCAGTACTGTTTCCAGGTACACATACAAAAAATGCTCATATGTTTTGTTTTCTAGAGAATGCATTTAGTTGGAGAAATGATCAGCATAATCTTCACCTTTCATTTCTCTAACTGTGCTCAGAGGCATAGGCAGGTGTTCAGTAGCTCGTTTGCATTAAGTGCACAAACACTGACTTTGTTGCACAGATAATGTATCCCAGGTCACACTAATGGGCATTTCTCCATTCTTGTCATGGCTTGTGAGGAATTATGAGCAAGTCAGAGCTCTTCTTGGAAGGCACAGGAAAAAAACAACTCTTGTGGCATTGAGAAATAAGGATTCAGTCATTCCAGTGCTTATAGAAGTACTGGATTTAGGGGCAAGGCAAGTTAGTTTTAAAGTCCCTGTTATGTGTCACGGGCTTAATTGACAGAGCAACAGAAAAAGAGCAGCAAGTGGTGAGAAATAGTTACCTGCTGTTTTGACAGAGGTTTTTCTCTTGACCAGGGTAGTGGAGTCTCCTGTTCCGATGCTGCAGGATCTTACACAGAATTCTGCAGTCAGGTCAGTAACCTCTGGGTGTAATGCAATGGGATACAACATGCAGCAATCAAAACTCATTTTATTGTGGTATCTTGTTGGATTTGCAATGCTTGGGCCTATAACCTTTCACTTTTTGAGGCACATGAGGTCCTTGAGACACTGAAAATCACTTGTGACCTGTGTGTGTAATTCTCTCCTTCAAAGAGGCCTAACTTGGTTAAACAGGCAGTAAGAAATGCTGAGTTGTGGCTTGTCAGGATACTGTAGGAAGGATGTTCTAAATGGGGATGTAGTTACTGTGAGTGATGAGTTAAAGGAAGGTTCTGGCTTTTCATCTGCCACTGTCAGGAGGTTTGGGTTGTTTTGTACTTCTCTCCATTTCTCTGTTGCAAGGATTTTTCTTCCTGTCTTTGGAGATGATATGAACAGTCAGGGTTCTGCTCTTCAGGTCGTGTGACTGAGGCTGAATTTTCCAAGGGACCATTATTCTCTTTCCTTGGAGACTCATTCATTCTTGGGTACTGAAAAGCAGATGTATTTCAGCTGGAAGAGGGAGATTATTCTGCTCAGCCATTTGCTTTTAGCTTTTTTGGCATCCCAAACATTCTTCTGTGTCAGGTGGTAGGTACTGAGGGGACAGGTTGGCGTCATGTGCTTCAGACAAGTCCCTGGTGGGACCTACCTGAGACCTGGAGACTGGACCAGGAGATGAGAATTGCAAACCCAGTGCTCTGTATTGTACCAGTAGAAATGAAGCTTTCAGACAGATTTTGCTCTATTAATAGTTTGTCCAGTACTAGACAGCTCAAAATGCAGAGTTTGAGGTGTCACAGAAAATAGGGATGTATCCCTCCATGGGAGCTGTATGAAACCACAAAGCTAGCTTTCAGGATAAAACTCCCTGCTCTGGGTGATTGTAACCAAGTGCCCCCGTTCCCCTCCCTGTGGCAGCCTTTGAGCTCCATCAGGCACAGTCAGTTCTTTGACTCAAGGATTTGTACAGGAGGGTCTGCAGAACAGCCTTTCATTCCCATGCATGGGGCTAACTGGTTTCTAGACATGGAACTTCCTTTTTTGGAACGGGAGAGAAAATACCATCCTCTGGAAAATAATCGAGTCAGTATGTCCATGTACAAGAAATTCTCTCTGCAGTGTAAGTTGTGGGTTCTCGACTCTCCTGTTGTGGACACCACTGTTAGTAAAGCAGTGGTCACTTTTCACTTTGTCGTCTCTATGAAGTGAACCTAATCCTCAAATACTTCCTTCTAGCATCTCATTCAAAGATCCACAGTTTGCTGAAGACTTTGTTTTCAAGGCTACGGTGTTACCTGGGGCAAAGTAAGTGTCAGCTTTCAAATAATTCTGTTCTGATATATTCATCTGAGTATTCGCTCTGATAAATATTTATGGAACTATTCTTCTTATTAAGGAAACCTGCTCCAGTTCTGAAGCCAGGAGACTGGGAAAAAACCAACAATGATGGCCGGCCTTGGAGACCACAACTTGGCTTCAACCGAGACAGGAAACCAGTGCACTTGGACCAGTCGGCGTTTAGAACCTTGGGGTGAGTGTGCTGGGGGGGCTGCCCTCCTGTTCTGCTTCCTACAGTAATAAAGAGCTGGAAGAAGAAAAGGTACCACCTTTACCTGCACTTGTGTGCTGGAAAGCAGAGTTGTCCTGGGGCTGCAGTTGTGAACTGTCTTTTCATGTCATAGTTACAAACCCCCCCCCCCCAAAAAAAAAAAACCAAACCAAAAAAGGTACAGCTGCACTATTGAAAACTTGGGCATTTTCCTGGGAGCAGATCCCAAGGCACGTGCCTATGCTGGGATGTGCCTGGGCCCTTATCCATGAGCGCATCCCCACATTGTGCTGGCACACTGGAGAAGGCTGGGGCTTTGGATGGGCCAGGTGGCAGCTGTGCTGTAAGAAAACATCCTGATCTTTTTCCTTTGCTCTTCTTCCACGGAACAGCCACACGATGCCGAGGGAAAGAGGGATGCCAGGCATGTATCCCAACGCAGTGCCACTCGGAGCTTACGGGAGCCCCTACGCCAGGCCCCTTCTGGGTGGGCAGCAGCAGATCCCCAAGTTGTTGTCAAGTAAGTGGGTTCTGCTTCCTGCTTTTCAGAGTTTGGAAAACACAGGGTTTGGTTTGGTCTGTGGCACCATCACAGATAATAAGTGGATTCAGGCATCTGTCTTCATTAACCTCACATTGCTCCTCTCTATTGCTCTTCCTTTATGGAATTGGTGTTGGGAAATGTGCTGAAATGTAACAAAGGGGTCTGCCAGTGGGATCCCACTTTGAGCACTCAGGATTCAAATGGAATAGGAAAAATAGGACTACAAAACCCATGCATACCAAGGGTTCCTGGTGTCTGTTCCTTGGAACGTATTCCATCTGTGGTGGAATCTCAGCAGGACCAGCGTCACCAATAAATCCTGTGTGACCCACAGGGGAGTTTTTCATCCTGGAAAGGAATTGCTTGTGCTGCTGAAAAAGGGTGCTGGTTAAGAGTTCTGTCTCTTCACATGTGATATGGGGCTGTTTCTGTAATGGTGGGACTGAGACAGGAGGAAACTTGATTCAACTGCCCAAGAAGTTCTCACTGTCCAGCTGAATTCTTGCAGTATGGAATTTTGCAAGTGTGGGACATTTGAAGAGCTGACACAGATGAAGTTTGAACTCCAGAGGTTTGTCCCATCTAGATCAGTTGCTGCCCAGTGAAGCTCTCATCCTTTTTGTACTTCACTGGCATCTTTGCTGCATATCAGACAGTGAATAAATAATATCAGTGGCCACTGATTGAAACTCAGTGTCCATTCCCAGAGTAGGTGAAGGGAAGTTGAGTGATGAGTGCTGATTTCTTGTTCAAGAATCCAGATTAGTGTAAGTGGAGAGATGGAGTGAATGGGAGCCTGGAGGGATTAACTTAGGCTAAAGGAAAAACTTTTTTTTATTATTTTTTTTTAACAAGAAATATAAGAAGGCAGAACTACCAGACAGGCATCATATTTTTCTCTTTGTCTCCAAAATCAGAAAGCTTGTGTGGTTTTGGGGAGACAGTTTTGGGAGCTCGGCAGTCCCTGTACTGCTGTTCCTGTTGAGGCTTGGCACCTTGCAGGAAATGCTGATTTCCAAGCTGCTCTCTCTGTCTCCCATCCCTGGTGCTGATCCTGCCAAGGAGGTACTTGCAGAGCTCTCGTCCTGGTGGCACCTGAGCACCTGGTGCTGTGTGGGCAGCTCTGCACACAAATACCCGCCAGTGCCATTGGGGTGTTCCATCTGAGGAGGCTCGAATCCACTGCAGGATGAGCGATGCCAGTCCCTCTGCTGGCCTCGGAAAAACTGTCTGCTGCCTTCCTTTCACATGTGCCTTCCTCCCCTCCCTTCCCCTCCTCTCCTGCCCCTCCAGCTGCCACAACCATCCCCTGTTGCTGTTCTGCAGGTGTGCCTGGCAAACCTGAAGCCAGTTGGTTGGGGGTTTTTTTGCCCTCTCGTTGTGCCACTTCCCTGAATGCTGCTTTTTCCCTGAGGCAGGGGTTGGTGCTGTTCTGTTGGTGCAGCAGGAATTGCTGCCAGGTGGACCTGCTGGTGCCTGGTGCTGCGGCAGCCGCTGCACAAAGGCTCTTTCCCCGGGCAGGGTCCTGTGCCAGCCGCTGCTCTCCAGAGCCAGTTCCTGGCACTCTGTTTTCGTGGGAGACTGCAGTGCAGCACGCTGCAAATGTGTTCTCTGGCACTTCACTGGGTCGTGTTTCTCCTCCTCTCCTAACGACACCGAGCTGTGCTAGGAGATTGTTCTTAAACTCTAATTAACTTCTAATTCACGCTGACTGCAGCGTGAGGTCTCTGCAACTAATTATGGCAGCGCTTGACTTGGTGTTTGGAGATTGCCTTCCTTTCAGTGCCTCGTTATTTAACCGAGGGATGAGGGCAGCTCATGTCCTTCAGCAGGAGGGATGCAAACAGTGTGAGGGATGCTCTTGCTCCCTAGAAGGACTTCCCAAAACACAGCCTGCTGCCTGGCTCATGAGGAGTCCCAGCCCACCTGGGACTCCTGTTACAGGTGAGCCACGGTTGTTATTTTTTCTTCCACCAAGTAGAGACAGAATTGCCTAAACCCTTATTAGAGGAACACCTCTAGGTGTCACAGCCCAGAATTCCTGCTGGGATCAGCCTTTTGGATGTTCATGCTGAAGGATGTGTTTGTGAATGGGCCGTACTCCATCACTGTTCATCAGCTGTGTCGTGAGAGAAACACTGTTGTGGTACAACTGGACTGGGAGGCCTCTGGAACCCACACATTCCTGAAAAACTAGGGCTGACGTGGTTGAAGTTCCCACATTTTATGGGATCAGTGCAGAGCAACTCTTCATGTGTTGTATTATGTTTTTCTGTATAAGCTGCAGTAAAATCAGCCTCCAGAAGGGCGATGCGGTCGAGCCAAGTGCCATCTCTCCCTCAAGAGCCTGCTGGGGGGATGTTCCTTGCCGGTGCTCCCTGATTTGACTTGGATGTGCCAATTTTCAGTTGATGAATAATTGTCTGTGCTGATAACTTGGGGAGTCAAGTGCAGTGTGGCAGCGCTCTGGGAATGGCAGGTTTGGTTTCTGCAGCACAGGACATCTGATTTATGACTTTCATTGCAGTCAGTAAACTTGTCAATTAGCTGCATTTGAAAAGTGATTTTGATTAGTGCAATCAGTAAACACAAAATCTCGTCTTTGATTGCCACCCTGATTAGATAAATTGTTACTTGAGGAGCTGCTAGAGAAGGCAGTTTCTTTGGCCTTATAGCTCTAGGAAATGCTTAAGTTTTGCAGCCTAAAGAAAATATTAATTGTCATTTCTTCTCCCATTTTGTATCTTTTTGAAGTGCAATTCACTGCTCCAGGCTCTTTCCCTCAAAGATTGTTCTGCTAGCCATACAAATGAATAGTAATAAGGTGGATTTAAATGTTTTTATGATGATTTCATTAAACTCTCTTAAACTGTTCCCTAGATCTGCAAAGAGGTGTGGTTATAGCAGGAGAGCTGAGTTCCTTCTTGTTGACATGGAAAAGAAGGGTCTGGAAACATGATCAGCAGAGCTCAGTTCTGCTGCGTTTCTGTGGTGCTGCTGTCTGTGAAACTTTGAAATTATTAGAAACAGAGTCACCTTAGGGTATTCTTGAGTGAATGTAGTAACACTCTCGGGCAGTACCAGACTTTAAATTTTATTTATTTTTTATTTTTTTAGCAATTTTATCTTTGTACTTTTTTTTAAGCTCTGGTTGAACATTGTGTGTTAATTGCTCATTTCCCTGAAAGCAGCACCGTGGGTTGTCTTGTGTTGCCCTCCCCTTGTATTCCAAAGCAAACATGGCATTGTGTGGGGTGCAGCCTGTTTGGCCATGGAAAGGTCCTTGTGAGTCACAGACTGACAGGAGGAAAGTGCCACATGTCCATCTTCAGTCCTGGTCATGCTTTTTAGGCTGGTGTGGTTGGAAATTGGGTGGAAAATAGCCAATTTTACCTGCTGGGGAGCATCACTTGTTAACAGAGTGTGTGTCTGGGCTTACATATAGGTTTATATATTGGTTGGTATAGTTGTGTATATAGATGTAATGTTTAATCAGTTCCATATGGGATATAAACAATTATGTGCTGGATTGCCTTTGCTGCAGTGAGAAGAGTGGAGCTGCTGGGGATGGGAATGTATTCTGTGATCTCCTCAGTGGGAGCTCCCCACACCCTCCCCTGCACACTCGAGAGGCTCCAGCCAGAGCTGGGAGAGAGGCACCCATTTATTTATTTCATTTTTTTTCCTCCTTCTCTTTCAAAATCTCGCCGAGCTTCCATGTCCTCAGCCCTTGGCAGTGTACCGGGGTGTCCGTGTCCCTGCATGGCTGTTCTCCAGCTGCTGGAACCAGCTGTTGGAATTAGGTCACACTTGAAGGCCATTGAAAGCCATCAAAGGTGTCAGTGAAACGGGAGCCTCTGATTGACGCCCACTCTGAGTGCTGGGGGCTGCCCGGGCGCTATTGAGGAGCGCTGCTTTTATCCTGTTTACTGACCAGGTTATTTAGAAGGACAACAACCGTTTAATTGCGTGTCCTGTTAAAGCAATGTTGGTCCTGCCTCGGCTTTGTGAAGAGCTGGTTTGGGTGGAAGAGACAATGGAGAAGTGGGTGGTCTCCTGCACTGCAGCGCTGGGGCTCTGGCCAGGTTTTTACCCAAAAAGGCTTAATTCAGTCTGATTCCATTATCTCTGAGGTCATTAATAGATTTTTATTGTTATATTATCATTGACTAAGTTAACTCTTAAATGCACCTTTACTGTCTTTAGTGATTATATATTTCTATTCTATATTATTGAATACTTTATCTTTTGTATGTAAATACAGCTTTATTTAAACATGAGTAAAGGGGGACCGTTCACTTTGTTCCATGCTCTGGTCATTCTTTTGATTTCCTTTATGGAATAACCAAGCCCAGTCAAAGGGGAACTGGCCAAAACCCCCAGTATTTTGGCTAGTAGCTCACAAACACGGTGTGTTGTGGTGGTGACACAGCAGGGGCTGTGCATATCCGTATTTTTTATGTAGTGATGAATGTGCCTGGAAGAAATATAAATATTAATTTTTTGGGGGTAACAGGAAAGGTTTTGCATCCTTAAAAATTCAAGAAGAGATGCCTGTGAAGAGTCCAAGCACTAACCAGAGCTAGTTGTAGCAATTAAAATTCATTGTTCTTATTGCCTGAGGCTTATTTGACGTAGTGAAACCAAAAAAAGTTGCCTTTTATCAGTTCCCAGCGAGGCTCTGTCCAAATCAGCAGTAGGGACTGGTGGCTTGGGGTGTGTTTGTGGCACGTCTGAGCTTTTCTGTTTGGCTTCTTAAAAGCAGTTCTGGGGCAGAGACAGCAGTGGAGCACAGCTCTTGAATTACACTTGCTCTTTCTTATTTTACCATTTTGATTTTTTTACCCCTTAGATCTTCGACCCCAGGAGTCCTGGCGAGGCCCCACGCCCTTGTTTCAGCAGACACCACAAAGGTAAGGCAGAAGGGGTGGCAGCTCTGTGAGATGTGCCCAGGAGGGTGGATTTGGTTCTGCCAGGCTTCCCAGCGTTTGTTTTTCCCTTCTTTGTTTTGAACGTTGCTGCTTAAATTTGTTGAAATCATGCTGTACTGCAGGTTTTTTAAGTTAATTAATGTCCATGATTTATTTATGTTTTGAGAGCACACTATGCAGTGCTCATCCTTTAAAAGGCTCGAGTACTTTGAATTAAAAAAAAGAAGGCAAAAACACTTTCCATTAAAACTCAGGCTTCAAAATTAACTTTACTGTTGGTGCTTTGGTACCGTTCTTGGTTCTTTGGCCTTTATCTTATTGAAGCTTTTGAGATACTATGAAATTGAACACAGAGAGCTTAAAACTGCATTAGATTTTGGACAGGCTAAACAAATTTCTTTTTAGGAGGGCTGTGGAGCTTAATGAGGCATAACTAATGGTGTTCCACTTTTATCATTTCTGTGCTGCAGCCGCAGCATTAGTACAGACCAGCCATTGATTCTTGCTACAAACCTCTTGAAGTCCTAATCAGCTTCTTTGGTACAAGTTTTTCAGGGCTGACAAGCCCATTGTAGGGCAGTGTCACTGTAGGTCAGTAGTTATTAGTTGCCACTGAAAACAGTTTCTTTAACTACTTAAGGCTGAACTGAATTAAATGCAGAAGGGACTCAGGGAAGGATTATGGAATCTGCAGTCCAATAAGTGCCATCGAATAGAAGGAATGTGACATGGTTTGATAATCAGGGATGTTTTACATGCGTTCCTTCATTGATGGCTTGTATGTCCTTCAGTGGGGGGACTCAATAAACCCTGGGTACCTGTGACAGCTATGAATAACGATATTTATGTTTATGGAGGAATGGGAGAGTATGTGAGAGATGTTTCTGCTCCTGAGGCACAGATTTTTTTTCCTTGGTTTTATTTGTAAATGTTCACCATTGAAAATATGGGCTTTGGGAGAATTTATTGAGCTCTCTGCAGTCACTTTCCATGGCAACCATTTTGATCCCCACTGAACTAAGTCTGTCTCCCTTGTCCTGTGCCTCATCCATGTGGAATATTGTAAGGCAAGATTCATTTATGATGCAAACTTTAATATTACTTGGTCCATGGGAGTTGCTATTCCCACACCTTAATTAAATCCAATATATAGTACTGTTTTGTGAAGGATTGCTGCAGATCTGTCACTCGTCATCACTTTTTCTTTGTTACACCTTGGATGGCTTATGAAACTCTCTAACTTGCTGGTGCTAAGGATAAGTAATTTTGCCATGTTTCCGTAAGGTTTTGGATTTGGGAAGCAGATCAAACATGCTTAGGGCTGATGTTGAGTTAGTTGCCGTGCAGAAACAAGCACAGAGACTTAAGCAGAAGGTTAAACACAGAGAGACTTTGTGCAGGAAATAATGTCTGAACTTGTTGATTTTTACCCCATCAAGGGATTTTGAGTTTCCCAGTTCATTCCCTGGGAGCTGCTGGTTTCCCAAACTGTTTGCCCCCAAGGCTTCAGGTACTCCAGCAGCAAGGTCCCATGGGGGGAGAGCAGCCAGGGATTTCTGTTCTCTGTCACCTCTGTTCCCAGGAATAAAGTAACTGAGGGAGAGGCCAGCCTGCTGCAGCCCCTTGGATGGAGTGGGTTGTCAGGAGGCTGTGATATCCTTGATTTATGACATCAAGTGAGGGGAAAGCAGGGAGCCCTGTCCTTGCTGCCAGCAGAGCTTGGAGGCTTTGTGCTGTTCCAGGGTGTCTAAGGTAGCTCTTGCATCCCAGGCCTTGGGGGGGAAAAAACCTCCAAGAGTGTAAATCTGCTTCTCCCTAATCCAGTGGATCCTGTCCCCTCTGTAGGATTCCTTACTTTTAAATCTAGTGCCGCAGTGTGGGTCCAGCAGGTAAAGTGAAGTGGGGGAGTTGCATTTGAAGGGCACCTGCAGCAAGGCAGGTGTCCTTCCCCCTGTCCTGATACTCCTGGGCACTGCAGAGATCGTTTCATGCTCCTGGTCTCATTCAGAGTTTGCTACCTGGGTGATGGAAATGTAGCAAAACTTGTTTATCCTGCTCATAGAAGAGATTTCCAAAGAGGCTGAGCTTGGAACACAAGCATGTTTTCCTGTGTAATGTCTCCTGAAGCTATATTTCCGCTGTCCTGGATGAATGTGCTTCAACTGAATCATGAGTTGGTCTAACTCTGGATAGTGATTTGAATAATTCTGCTGGTGTGAGCTCCTGGGATGTTTCAAGTGGCACAGTTCTTCTTCGGTTACAGCTTTGCTGTGTGCAAATCTCCACCCTCACCAATTAATAGATGCATTAGATGAACACAAAGTCAAGTGCTGTGAGTCCTATAATTTCCATATTTCTGTTTACAAGATGGAAATCTAATTTATTTTTTTAATAATACATAGTTCTGTGAATTAGGAACAGGCTTTAAGATCAGATAATGCATTGCAGCCTTTTTTCCAGGTTTATCCTCTAGAATCCTTGGTAGTTCTGGCTGAAAATCACCAATTTCACTCTTTCAGATGGCCTTGAGCAAAAATGCCCTAGCGTAACAGTGACATTAGTGTTGCTGTGTTTAATTTGTTAGATTTCCAACTTCCACTGAGCAGGACTTAAAAATAAAAAGTTTAAACTCTGTGCCAGATACATACTAATGACTAATGAAATTTGTGTCAAGCTTTCCCATTCCAGGCATGGAGCAAGTGCTGGCCTGTGACCCTCAGCTGGTATTTATCACCAGCACTTGTTATAGAGACAGAATGATTGTTAATGAAAGCCCAAGAGCTGGGGCTATATAGGTAATTCCCAGGAGTTTTCCCTAAGGCTGAGCAGTGTATTCATCCTGGAGTCTGCTGTTTTCTAGGAACCATGAGCGGGAAAAGTTAGTACTCAAAGCACTTAATCAAAGGGAGTAAATATGAATAAGTTCATTCTAAATATGAACTTAGAATACTAGGTTTGAGTATTTAGTCCCTGAAAGTGCCATGTGCTATAAACTTTAACTACAGCATTGCTCCTTCTGAGGTAGGATTTGGGGAACACTGTGCATTTCTGGAGTGAAAAGCCCAGCACACAGTTCAATATCACCACTTACCACTCGTGCATGTCCATTTTGAGTCCATGTATTGCACATTGTATTCACCAACTGCATATTTGTAAGGTAGGACTCATATTTTTCTAAACAGGAATCAAGTTATTTGTTTCTGGAGATGGCAGGAGTTCTTTATGCCTTCCTAAAATCCAGGCAGGTCTTGTTCTGACCAGGTGGAGCAGCTGTCTTTGCAGGCTTTACTCTGAGACAAAAAGCAGTTTGCATCCAAAACCACACCACCTTCACATCCAAAATGCCTGTTTTCATCCATTTAATCTTACTTTTACCTGTCTTGATTCCAACTTTGCCCCTATCCAGCTGGTGGAGTATGTGTTTAAGGGCCTTCCCCTCCCAAAGCTCCTCAGTTCTCAAAGCTCCCTTTGCCTGGTGTTGTGCAGCTGGCTGTGAATCCTGCCTGGCCAGGACTGTCACAGCTCCTCCCCAAGCTCCAGAGGTGTTCGGCAGTCTGCCTGCCTCTGGAAAGGTTCTCCAGGGCTGAAATCCAGCATATCTGGGCAGAGGCTCCTGGAAGAGACATGGAGTGCTGTGCAGTGAAGGAGATAAACCAGCAGTGCTCCTGCTCCCTGCTGTCCCCATTTCCCACCAGGCTGGCCCTCCTCTGCGGACTCCCTCATCATGAGGGGTCAGGAAAGATTAACTGTCTCCACTACCCCTGTTTTTCCTTTACAACCTTACATTGTCCTGCAGAACCATGGATTCTGTAAGGCCTTGTCCCTCACCCCTGCTCATCTTTAACGACCAGGTCATGGCTGTAGCATTTCTCTGAATATTTTTAATCAGACAATATTTGACGTGTTATACCTGTTGCTTTGTAATTGTAATGCTAGGATAGGTACTGGAAGGCAATGAAAACACTTCTTGCTGTTGGTAATCTGGGATGGCAAACTAGGTTATAATGGATGTTGGATCTGCGTTCCCATATAAACTGTACACCAAATGTCAGTCAGCCCGTGCCAATTAGTGCTTATGTTGCTAGGTCACCGTGGTCAATTGAAAACAGCATCAATAGAACTTGAAAAGGTTTCTTCCCGATCAGACCTCCTGACATATTGAGCAGAATAATGGATGGGAAAAAGCAGCCAAGGCCCCTACCCTAGATTCCGAATACTCGCCGTAAGAATTCATTTGCAACCTGCAATTAACTGGGAAGAATGGACTCCCAGAAGGAGTCTGGGCGTTCAGAAAAGAAAGCCCCCGGCTCCCGTGTGGCACATGTTTACTCGTGGGGTGGTGGGGAAGGCTGGGCTAACGTGGGGATGGCTGGGCTTTGATCCATCCGGGCTCGGCGGCAGCGCGGGAGACTCTGCAAACCTGCCCCTGAAATAAAAGGTGGACAGAAACCTGCCAGGGAATTGGGAAAATCGCTGCTCCGTGAAGCCGAGTTTGCTGCTTGTGGCAGCACCTGGTTGTGCAGCTTGGAGCTGTGGTGGAGGAAACAGGAAGCAAAGGTGGCCTTAAGGAGAATTTGGGAAGATACTCCCCCCTCCCTGGTCTCTCTCGAGCACTTGACCCTCTGCAGGCACGGCTGGGTGGGACCCAAATCCAGGTTTGGGGGCTGTGGTGTGGGACTCTCGAAGGTCACGCTGCAGTGTCTTCCTTACCCAGAACTGCTGGAGCTGCTCCTCTCCTTGCCTGGAACCGCATGATGCCATCCCCAAATCAGTTCCAGCCGGCGCAGTACCAGGGCCTGGGACCCATGGGATACCCACAGAGACCCGAGGACCGCATGGACAGGGGCAGACAGGTAGGGAGCACCTTCTGTCCTCCACCCCACTAAGGCTTCCCTTTGGCAGGGCTGTGGAGAGGGAGTGTGGCATGGGAAGGCATTCCCGAGCTGGTTTTAGTGTGTTACTGTGAGAGCACAGGCAGGTGACTCCCCAGCCTTGTCCAGCCCCTCTGGGTGTGCCCCTGGCACTGTGGGGGCTGCACCACCAGCACTGTCCGTGGGCACAGATCAAAGTGCTCCCGAGTCACACACCTCTTGCAGCCCGAGGAGACATCACCTGAAGGCAAGTATTCCAACCAAACTTCCTCTTCTGCAAGGAAATCTAAAGCTATGCCTTTTGGGGGCAGAAGGGTTTCTCCCCAGTATGTTTTAAATGTAGATTCTTATGACTTCCTGAATTTTTCCTCTTAAGTGTTTATTTGCTTTCTCTTGGCTGAGAAACTACTTAATGCAAATGTAGCCCGAGGAATAAACATGTCTGAGAAAGGACATGTGAAAATAGCTCTGTGCGGTTAAATGGAAACAAGGGAACATGATGGGAGAACTCATCTAAAATTACAGGTGACTTTGTCAGCAGTTCATGAAAATGCCACACAATGAAAATGCTGCATGAAAGTAGCAGGTGACTTTGCTTAGGGAATTTTTGGAGGGGTGTGTTCCCAGTAAAGCATGATCTGTATGTACTCTTGTTCCAGATCTCTGAGTGTTTCCAGTGCTATATAGTGACTTAAAATAAATTTCAGATGTCTGGATTAACCTCTTAGTTCTGTTGCTGTTTGGGGAAGTCAGAACTGTGGGATGGTTGCTGACCAGTACTGGGGAGGAGGAGCTCTCAGCTGCTGGGTGACAGCACTGTTGCCCAATATTTTGTGTGGAAACTGAGGCACAAACTGCTGAAAATGAATCTTCTGCCAGGGCTGGACTCCGCTCAGGATAAGTCACTTTTTAGTCACCCCTAGTTTTTGTTTTCTCCCTCCCAGCCTGCCCCACTCCCCAGTACAGAGACCTGTGTGTTACGTGGCACAGCACCAGCTCAGGGGAGGCAGTACCAGTACAAATCCTGCCAGCCCTGGGTTGGACTGGAAGCAGAACTCAACAGCGAGGGTTATGAACACGCTGGGCTTACTGGGGAAATAGTGGGGCTTGAACCTTTGCACAACTAGGCCCCAGTGGTGTTGGATTTTAAATTTGGATGAGGTGTATTGGTAGGATCAGTTTTCAAAATCTTTTGGGATGTGTTACACAGATTTACTCAAAACACCAGAGCCAGAGGAAGAAATGCCTGATTGTTCTAATCCATATCAGGGGCTGCCGTGATAACAGAAAAATCAGTGGAGGATCTTAGTGCCAGTAGAGTCTGGGCAGTTTTATTAGGCTTGAATAAGTCTGCCTGCCACGGCACACTCTGCTCTGCCCTTCATCCTGGCCAGGGTAGGTGGATGTGTTTGCTAAAGGAATCTGTGCTTCGGGTAGTTCATGCCCAGCCTTAAATCTTGGTGCCCAACAGCTGCAGCTGGAATCAGGAGGGTGAGCAGGAATAGTCTTCCAGAAGGGTTGTGGAGGGCATCCCTGGTTAGTTCCTGCTTGGAAAGCCTGGAGCCTCATGGCATCCACAGCCTGGATCGTGTTGTGGTCTTGTCCAAAACATAATTCCTCTGGCACTGGCACAGACCCATCTGCTGGTGCAGGAAACATTAGAACCGGGGGTGACAGCCCTTTTATTGATACTCACATACACGATGGGTATTAAGGACAAACCTTTCAGCTCTAGAAAATTTACTTCCTTAAAAATTCCCTTTGCAATGTGTTGTTTTCCAGCTGTTTTTTTATCTCCCTTTAAATTTTTGCTGCCTTTTTTGTTGTTGTTGTTGTTGTTATTTTTAAATGAACTTTCAGATGTCATTATTTCCTCGGGACTGGAGTGAAATGAGAAGGTACCTGAAAGGCTTTAGGGTGCCAACCCAATCATTGAATCTGGCCTTGCTGCCTGAAAATTTCAAAGCTTTAAAGCCTTGAAAAGGGATTCAAGTGGAAGTGGTAACACGTAGCAGCATAAATAATTATCTTTGGGCCCTTTCACCTCTGAATTCTTTTTTTACAGCGTACAGAACATGCTCTGAAGAGGTTAATAAACGCGCTGCCGCAAAGTGCTTACAAAATTAATGCAGCTGCCATGGATCCGGGGGGCTCCATGGGAGTGGGTGTTTGGGGCCTTCCAGCTCTCCCAGAAAACGAAAGAATGAACTTGGTGTTGTGCAGGTGCTGGACATTTTTGTTCCAGTCTGTAGCAACACACAACAGACTGCCCGGATCAGTGTCTGGTGCAGCTCTCCCAGACCTCTGCGTTGTCCTTCTGCACAGGGATATACTGCTGGTTTTCAAGGATTTTTTTTTTTAAGGGATATGGCCAGCTTCTTTCCTTTTTTAGTTGCTTGCAATCAAACCTGAAGAGAAACCTCCCAGGTTCCCTCCCTAGGCGTGCTGCAGGCAGCTCCCCGGCAGGTTTGGTCGCCGGCTCCGCAGTTTCCGTGGATATCTCGGCCACCATAGGCTGGAGGAAAGATGGATTTCTCTTTTATCTCCCCTTCCCCTCCCAAAAACACCCCAAGTAAGGGGCAAACAAAGCCTGTTGCTGGTGTTGGGGCACCACATTTAATTTACTTTCTGGTCTCTGCAATGTATGAGGTTTGGAAGTGATTTAAAATGTTTCCCGGGGACCCTATGAAATTTTCCAGTGGATTTTTTCGCTGAGTAGTTAATGCACCAAATGCCTAAATTTAAGTACAAAAATGCATCTCATTTTGAGTGATTTCCAAGACAGAATTTAGGTCTGTTTGACCTATTATTAAAGTTTGAACGAGTGCTGGAAAACGCTGCTTCTGTAACAAATACAGTTTAATTTTTTTCCTTAAAATACTTCTGTGCACGTAGGTATTTTAAGGAAAAAATGAAACTGTATTTGTATGCCTTGAGCACGAGATGCCCCGCTTATGGATCTCTGTCTGGGGCTCTGAAAGCAAAGCACCCCCAGAGGTGTCACAGCGGGGAAGTCGCTTGCCCTCAGCGCTGGCTCTGGGGGGATTCTTTCCCATTCCCAAGCTGTGCAGCCCCACTGTCCAGTTCAGCCTCAGCCTGTGTTTTTTGGGAAGCACCCACTGAGGGATGTCCATCCCTGTCCGTGGGGAGGGGGCTCAGCCCTGCCCGTGCAGAGGATGTGGAGGATGCATTGTTCCAGTTCCGAGTGGCGCCTCCAGCTCGCCCAACTTGTTTACTTGTGGTGTTAATCCAAAAAATAAATGCTTGCTTTTGTTTGTTTGCAGGCGTACGGCCCCGGGAGGCCCTACCCGCTCCCACCTCCCGCAGGAAGGTACAGCTGGAATTAGCTCCTGGCTTCTGGGTTTTTTTTTAATTTTCTTTAAATATAGGAAACGTCCAGATTTTTTGCTTTTGTTCTTTTTATTATTTGTGGGGTGGGGAAAAAAATGAAATGGATGAAATTGTTAAGCACCATCCCCTGTAGTTTTTAAACTCTGATACTTGTGTTAAATGTGCACATTTCTTATGGACCTGATGATGATTTTTCGGGAGGGGGCTGTGGGGCTGGGAAATAGAGGACTGCAGACCTGCGAGCCGCTGGATGAGGTGGGAGTGCTGTGTTGTCCTCCTGGTATATCCAAGCTGTGCCGAGCAATGCCTGTCACTCTGAGCTCCAACCATCTCTACTCCACACACAAGAGCCTGAGAACAGACACGGAGTTTTAAAGAATGCCTAGAAATGGGATTTTATGAACTCCTAGGGCAGACCCAGCAGGCAGCCGGCGGCGCTGGAAGGCACGACCCTCGCTCGTCCTCGTCGGGTGCTCCCTTCAGTGTCTCACGGACAGGAGATCTTTTTTTGGACTTTGAAGTAAAACATTTCAACTTTTACAATGCGGGCCTGTTTCTGACATGGTTATTGGGACATAACCAAGCAGGGGAGGTGGATTTGTCTGTTTGATACCTAATTTAAAATAGCTGCGAAGGGCAGAGATTCCATTCATTTTTAGCACTCTTTCTAGGGATTTTTCTGTGAGTGTACCAAATCGGTAAATATTTTTATTTGCTTTATAAAGTGGCTTTTGAAATTCTGAGCAGTAGCGTGTGGTTAATTTCCAGCCGCCTCCAGGCTCTGTTTGTGTATCTTTTACCTGCATGCACGCGTTTGTATTGGATTCTTGGAAAATAATTCCACCCAGCATTTGAAATCTTTAAAAAAAAAAAAAAAAAGTGAAGAGAGCATCCACTTCAGCTTTCCCTTTGGACTTTTCCCTTAAATAAAAGTATTGTGTAAATCAGTAAATTTCCCAACCGCCCTCTCATGCCGATGCTGTGGAGCAGGGCACGGTGCTCCTTCCTGCTGTTAATCACCAGCAACCAGGGAAAAGCCCAGACAGACCCCCATAACCTTGGGAGGAAGAAATCATCAAACTGGATTCATTATTTTCAAGTGATTGAGGGTGGAGCAGAATCCTTCATTGTAATTCAACGGTCCTGGAGCCGGGCACGCCATCAGCCTTCCCCATGGCCTCCCTCGGATGGGAAAAGATTTGGGGCTCAGAAAAAGTCACTTTACTTTTTAACCAGGACAAAACCAACCATGAGAGTGAGTTTTCATGGGACTTGGGATGGGATGGACTCACACTTGTGGCTTTGTCCCTTGTTCTTGTCTCTGGGTGCCTGAAAACAAGTCTGGGTAAATATTTTGGGGGTCTGCTGGGGGAAGGACTCCTTCCTCTAGGTTCCCCCTTGCCCAGCTCTTCACCCCTTTGCAGTCTGATCCCGAATGGAGCCTGCCTTGGCCCTGGCAGCCGTGCTGCCCTCCTGGACCCTCGGAGCGATGCCTGGAGCAACACCCTCGCCCAGGCCCTTCTGTTCCTGCTCTCTGGAGCACAGGGGTGGGATGCAGGGTCTGACTGTGGAGCATCTTCCCCTTGTCAGGCTCTGCTTTGGCTGCCTCTGCACCTTCAGCGACTGGTGGCTTTGGGGGTCACCCTGGGACAGCAACCCCTGTTGCTCCTGAAGCTGCTCTACCTATAGAGATTTTTATTCTTTTTTTCCAAGCTGGTGCTGAGCCTGGTGTGTCCCCTTGCATTTAACAGGGTTGGAGGGGGAAATCACCCACCCCCGATGCTCTGAGGTGTCCCTGGTGGGAGCCAGTGGGGAGAAGCGCTCCCCTACGGAAAATGGGGGGAACCTGGGTGGACCCCATGTGGCAGCTGCTGTGCTGAGGGGAAGGGGGTCCCTGTCATTTCCCACCCGGGAGGATGGTGGGGACCACTCCACTACAGCTCCCGGGCCTTGGAAAGGGGTCCGGGAGCTGGTCCGTGGTCCTGCACAGGCTGAAATTCCCCTTTTCTACCCCAGAACCGTTCCTTGACGGCGCAGCCGGGAGCGGCACTGCCCGGGATGGAATCCAGCGTGTCCCCGAGGATCGGGGGGCCACGGAACGAAATCCTTGGCGGCTGGGAGGGGGGCAGAAAAAAGGGGCTTTTGGGGTTGTCCATCCATCAGTACACGGAGAACGAAGCAGCCGACTCGTGAGAACAACTCTTCCTTTTATTGTTAAAAATAAAATTAAAAAGAAAAGAGAAAGAGAAATTGCCGGAAACTCCCGAGGAGCGTTCCCCGATGCGCGGGATTTCCTCGGGAAGAGGCGCGGGGGTAAACCCGCTCTGCCGTGGCGCATCCTCCGGCCCGGCGGCCGCCGCGGAGCCGCATCCCGCCCGCAATGCCGGCGGGAAGCGGGGTCCAGCCCCGGCAATCCCGGGCCCTCCATCCCCTCCGCGGGGCTGCGAGCTCGTCGGGAGCTGAGCCAGGGGCCGGCGGTTGTGGCGGCCACGCGCGGACATTCATTTACCGAGCGGTATTTCATCACAACAACGAGAAAAGGGGATTTTCCCCTTAAATGTGAGCACCGGCGCTCCAGGGCTCTTCTGCCGCCGCTCCCGCCGCCGCCGCCGCCACCTTCTCTCGGGCCGCGACTCGATTTACCTCCGCTCGGGCTAAGAACGGAGTCGCACTCGGGGGCACCCCCGTGAAATTAATTCTGCCGACATAAGTTGCACTTGAGAAGGTTTATTGTGGCGCTCAGCGGGGCTGCGGCGGGGCCCGGCGGGGCTCCGGGTGCGCGGCGCTGCCGCAGTGGAGCGGGCGGAGGAGGGTCGCGCTCCCGCCGCCCCGTCGGGGGCAGCCCGAGGGCGGGATGCGGCGGCGGACGGGGCACGGAGCCACGGACACGCGTGCACACGGAGCTCGGCACACAGCGCCCACACACCCCCACGCGCACCCGCACTCACACACACGCAGGCAGCGGCGCGGGCGCGCCCGCAGCCCACGCGTGGCCGCGCACTCGGCCCCGCCGCGGGGCTGCCGTCGGGGCCGTTCACCCAA
>VWZG01000559.1:84894-96615 GCA_013396735.1 Grallaria varia
GGGGCAGCGCGACGGCTGCGGGGCGGGCCCCGACGGCGGGCCCCGGGAGCTCCTCTGCCCGTCCCGCAGCCCGGCCCCGCCGCTCGGAAGCTCCGCCGCGGGGTGCGGAGCCGGCGGCGATCCCGCAGCGCCGGGAGCCCCTCGGGGCTGAGGCTTCGTTCGCCGCTGAGTTTTGGGGGGTTTTCGGTCGTTTTTCGTTTGTTCCTCGGTTGGCGACAACGAATCGCTCGCCGGGGACAGCCCGAGCCCGCGGGCGGGGGTCGGGACGGGTGCGGGACGGGCCCGTCCCGCGCCGGGAGGTGGATGCGGGGCTCCTGCGGCGATCCCCGCGCCCCACGGACGGCAGCGGCTGCGGGGGCTCCCGGCGGCCAGGGCAGGCTGAGCGGGGGCTCCGAGGGGCCGAGAGGAGGGAGCGCAGCCAGACCCGCGGCCAGAGCCCCCCTGGAGCCCCGGGCACCGCCGCGACGGGGCGGGCAGAGCCCCGCGCGTCCCTGCGCCGCCTGCGCCGCCTGTGCGGGGGCACCGCACCGAACTGCCCGGCAATGAGGGAGAACGCGGCGTGTGCGGTGAGCGGCACCCGCACCTCCCGCCCGGGTGGGCACCCGCTGCCGGGCTGCTCCCGGGGTCTACCCCCCTCGGCTGCCCACCCAGAGGGGCTGAGCCCCGGTTTTGGAGCCAGGGGAATCCCTCACCTCCGGCCCGGACCCTCCCAAACCCGGTCCTTTCCCTGGTCCCTTTGGAGGCAAAGCACCTGCAGCTCTGGGGTGGTTATGAAAAATAAAAGGTAAAAGATAGAAGATAAAAGATCAGAGTGAGGACAGTTCCTCTTCTTAGAGTGTGTGCTCCCCCCTTAGATCCTGAGATCCCGGTGAGGGGCAGGAATTAAAGAACTCCCGAATCTACATGTGCTGCTGTCTAAATCCTCTGCTTCAGCCGGTTTTATTCAGCTGCGATTTTCCCACAGTTCGGGCAGAATTCCTGGCACATGCACGGTCTTCTCCTGTGCCTGTTTTCCCCTTCTCTCCTTTAAAAAAAAAAAAAAAAGGAAAGATAGAGAGAAAAAGAAATGTAACCCCCTCTATGTTTCTGTGGGAGCAGTGCAGTGGGTACTGCCCCTCCTGCCCCGGAGTTGACCCACTGATGGGACCCCCCTGTCCCTCAGGGCACTCCGGGGAGGGGACACAGCCCTGGCAGAGCCCCTGTGCCCTCCAGCCCGGGCACTTTTGTCCCCACCTGCACTCTGAGCCACTGAGCAATGTCTGAGCCCAGCTCTTACTTCACCAGAGTCTTCCTCAGAAGGGTGACAGTTGTACTTGTATTTTATTTCATTTTTTTTCCTGGGGTTTTTCATCCCTTTTAGAGCAGGTCTCCTCCTTTCTGGATGACCAGGAAGGAACTGCTGAAATCTTTATCCTCCCCATAAATAGGAGTGCCCTTTGGTTGTCAGGGCAGGTGGCATCACCCCACAGATGGGGGGCAGGCTGGAGCCCCCCTGGCCTGGCAGGAGGAAGGAGGAGACCCCACTCAGCCCTGCAGAGAGAAAGCCCTGGGGTCACCCTACAGCTTGGCAAAGCAGCGACCCTGAAGCACCCCCAGCCCTGTGCAGGTGAGACCCTGGGAGATGGATGGATGGATGGATGGATGGATGGATGGATGGATGGATGGATGGATGGATGGATGGATGGATGGATGGACGGAGGGAGATGGGCCAAAGAGGCAGAATGTGGTGTCCCTGCTTCTCTCTGTAAGGGGACAGGCTGTTCGTGGTGTAGGGCTGATTCCATGAAAGCCACTGGGGCAAGGAGGAAGTTTCGACTCTCACCATGGCCTCGGTGCTGCTTTGGTGACAAACAAGACAGAAATGAAGCAAAAGGCTGAGTGGGACTAGCCCTGTTTACATCATGCTGGCCCCATAACCTGGGATTTTGGGATCTGGCAGAGGTGAGGTGGTTCATAAGGACTCAGGTGATGGGCATGGTACCAACACCCGTGGCCTCTGCTTCTGCTCCCAGGTCTGGAACAGGAACCTTGTGCACAGGGAGTGAAATACAATAAGCCTGCGCCGGGAGAGCCCAGGAAGGGGGAGCCGGGGGGAAAAGAACCCCGGACATGATGGCCGGACCCCTGTCAGTGGAGCTGGGATGAGGAGCGATGCAGGACGTCCCCAGTGACAGGGCTGGGACGGGCTCTCGGGGCTGTGGCAGGTCCCTGGGGCACCGCGGGGACGGAGCTGGGTCCCTGCCCAGCAGGACACCCCTCGCCCCTCCTGGGGCCAGAGGCCACTCATCCCATCACAGAGTCCAGAGAGAGCTGATAGGAATGCGTCCAACAAAACCTCTCGCAGCCGGTTTGCAGTGAAAACACCCCGAAATTTTTCCCACATCAGTAACCTGGTGTTTTGGATAAAAAGCATAACAGTGCGGGGAAGGCTTTCCCCATTTCCCAAACTTCACTGGGAAGGAGCCTTTTTGCAGGGTCAGGATCAAACACGTGGTCCCCGTTGAAGTGAAGGACTGAGCTGGTTTTTCTTTTTGCTGTGTGGCTGTTGCAGAAACCCAAGGAACTCACTCCAGTTCAACTTCAGGGACTAGGTTTTCTGGGGGAAAGACGTTTAATTTCCTTAGAGCGTCTGTAAAAAAAAAAAAAAAAAATCCTACTGATGTGGCAAATGTCTCTAAAAAAATCCCAGCCTTAAAATCTTCCTCACTTACAGAATTTAAGTTTTTCTAACCTAATCAGCCAATACCTGGAGGTTCCACACAAAACTGGACCATATCCTTCCATATCCTGGGAAGGTCAAACTGCAGATTCCATGCTAAGTAGTTTAAAAGCAGATTTTAAAAAAAAAAAACTTAGATAGGAAATGAAGAAAGGCTGTCAGCAACAGGAAAGAAACTACCAAGGAGATAAACTATTGGGTTTTAATTTTTGAGAGTTATTTTCCCTGCTCCCTGATTACCCCCATTCCGCAGAAGGTCGCCCAGATTCCAGGCTGCCGAGTGCAGATGTTATTTCAGAGCCCGGCTTGTCTCTCTGAGAATAATGACACATTTGGGCCATGTGGGGCTCATTTCCACACATAAGTTGTTCTTGCTATTTGAGCCCGTGCCCGTCACAGCGGAGATATTGACCTTGGCGAGGTACAATTGACACAGAGATGGAGGCTGATTTTTGGTGGGGCGTTTTGCAATAATCCAGTATAAATGCTAATTTATTTCCACGGCAGCTCACCTAAAAGGGGTAGTTTCTTCTAAATAATCAGCGACAGCCTCTCCTCGCGCTGTGACCGTGGCCGATGGCAGTTTGCCTTGATTCAGCTCTTACCAATAATTTGCAGAGATTAAAAGGGTCTGGGAAACGGAGGCTCAAGGAATTGCTTTCTAAAGACGTCGCGAGATTGGAAAAAGGAACCCGGGGGTTCCAGTCCACTCTAAAATCATTCCTTTTGCAAAGCCCAGAATTAGGAGTTTGAAGTGTCACCGAATGGGCAGTGCCCAGGGAAGGGACATTGTCGCGGTCCGGGGACAGCTCCGCTCCCGCTGCGGCGCCGGCCGGGGCTGCGGCTGGGCTGCCTCTGCCTTTCCAGGGAAATTGAGCACTCCACAAGGAGCTGGGCGCAGGAATCACTGGCCCGAGTGTTTGCTCCGGGAGCCGGTGCTTGCGGCAGGAATGGCCGGCGGGAATGCCCGGCAGGAATGCCCGGCGGGAATGCACCGAAGATGAATTAAGCATCAGGAGACCTCGTTGCACATCTGGAGGGGTCACTTAGACTAAGGTCAGGCTTAGGGGAATGTTCTCTCTGCACCCAACATCTGTCCAGTCTTAGGGTTCCCTCTGCCCTGCTCCTGCTTATGCCATGATAGTTATTATCAGGCAGTGTTTTCCCTGATCCTGGAGGTTTTCCTTAGGCTGCTTTTTGGGACTAAACCCCCACAATAAATGTGTTTGTGCTCTCAGATTCTTCTCTGAATGCCCTGCTTGCCGGATGGACCGTTTTTTCCATGGGCCTCTTTCCCTGAGGAACCCCTGTGGCCCTTTTCCCAACACCCTCAGCAGAAAGGAGGCAAGTGCTGTGTGTTGGGCTGAAATCATCACCCAATGTCCTGATTATCCATCCCATCACCTTGCAGAGCAAGGACATGTTCTTCTGGCTGGCTGGGCTTGTCCCTCTCCTCCTGACACTCTGGGACAGCACCTGTCCTGCCCCCCGGATGGCTTTGGCTGTGCCCATGGAGGTGCATCCCTCCCAGCTCGGGCACAGGGATGGCTCTGGCTGTGCATCCCTCCCAGCTCGGGCACAGGGATGGCTCTGGCTGTGCATCCCTCCCAGCTCGGGCACAGGGATGGCTCTGGCTGTGCATCCCTCCCAGCTCGGGCACACATGGATGCTCCGTCGGGGCTCGGCTGGCAGGTTCTGCAGCTGAGGGAGGACAAGCCAGCTTTCCTCCCGCCTGTGGAAGGGGATGTTTCCAGCTGCTGCAATCCCAGGTGAATGTCTTGTGTCCTCGGGTCTGGCTGGGAGAAGTTTCTGACAAGAGAAAGGAGTGCGGATGGGAACAGGGTGGACTCCAGTGTGGGCAGCGTTGCTCCTGCTGGTCAAGGGAAATGTCCCAGAGCTGCTTTTAATTATTGATGCAGGGGAGTGAAGGGGAGCCAAGGAGCAGCTCCTGCTCATCCCTTGGAGAGGATGATGTGGTCATTGCCACGGGGCAGTGTGAGTGTGTGAGGTGAGGTCACCTCCGCAGCGGGAGCAGGGGCTTGGTCCTTTAGGGAGAGGAGGATTATCCCAAGGTTGTTGCTGACTGCCTAACCCTAACCCTAACCCTGTCCCTGGAGCAGAAGGAGCCAGAGCCTGGACATGGCAGTCCTTTCCTACTGGGATAGGCCTGTGGAGCTGTGGTGTGACAGCCAGTGCTACTGCTGCTGGATCATCTCGAGACAGGAGCTGGCAAAGGGCCCCTGAGCGCTTTGTGTTTGGGGGAGAGGGTATTGCTGCCACCCCGGGCAACCTTTCCAACTTGGCTGCCTGTGGATTCAGTGTGGAGGTGCCTGGGATCGCTGGCACTGGGCAGTCACCAGCAGGAATGCTCTGCTCCCTGCAATGGGAGGACTGGGATACGCAGAATGAAGGAACAAATACCACCAAGAAATCAGGAGGGAATAATGGAGCTCCCAGAAAGGCAGTTTCTAAAGAAAAAAATCATGCCTGAGCAATCCTTTGGATTAAATTCCAGCAAGGGAAGCCAATGGGTGGGAGCTGACTTCCAGGATCAAGAGGCAACAATGAATTAATGAAGCGGCCTGAGCTCGGGTCGGAATGCTGGCACACGGACTGAGCAGAGCCGGGGGAGCAGGGGGGTCTGTGCCTGGCAGAGGGGCTCCCTGGGCCCCTCATTTCTCTGCCCATGTGTGCCAAGGGATGTTTTCCTTTCGGCTGCCCCAGTCCTGCTCGGGGTGTCCAGGCTGTCCAGCCTCAGCAGGGATTTCCACACCCCGGGAAGGACCACCCATGGGAGCCACTCCGAACTGGGTGGCAATTTCTGCAAGGGCATCAGGCACTTCAGGCTGGCACCTCATGATGCTGGACCTCTCCAACGCCTCCAGAGCATCCATGTGCTCCACAGTTGGATATCAACTCCTCTTGGCCCTGGTGGTTCCTGTCAGCAGCTCCAGGTAACCTGTGCAGGGCTGGGAAACACCACACAGATGTCCTTTAGATCTGATTTGTGTATCCAGTGAGGCTGTAGTGAAACATTTTGTGGCTCTTGGTTTGTGGGACAGCCTGGTATGGAGGTGACCTGAATCCTGGAGACCCGAGTGGTGAGTGGCCAGAGATGGGAATAACAGGGCAGGTCAAGGCTGAGCCAGGAGAGGTTGGTTAAACTGGATTTATGAAGTATGTGAACCCCAAGAAGATGAGTTCTGCTCTCAGATGATGGTGGGAGGTGTCTCCTGTGTTCCCTCCGTGGAAGCCCCCCCTTGCTGCAGCCACCTTCACCCGGACCCAAACCTGCTGCACAGGGAAATTCCCTCTGGGGTGTGGAAGGCTGGAGCAGGATGAGTGCCCTGCTGTGCCCTCCCAGCTTTGGGAATAGGCTGCTGCCCCCCGAGGAGTGGTGTTCCCCAGCTGAGTTCCGCAGTGTCTGGCATCCTCAGGACTGATGGACAGAACTGAGCCATTATCTGGGGGCTCTCACCTGCAGGAGTCAGCACCTGGGGGGAAAAAACCCTGGAAATGTCACACTGTTGGAGTGATGAAATACACCGTGCCTGGAGAAACAGCGAAGCTGAAGGAAAGAGAAGTTGTGTACTTGAACAAAGCACCCAGACGGATGTTGAAGAGGTTCTGGCCTCTTCCAGATGGTGTTAATAAAAGATTTCTTTTGGTTAAAAAGGAGGAAACTTAAGTTAAGGCCCTTCCCTTCTGGGCTGTGTGTTTTCTCATCCTCAAGGCCGTCCTTTTTTCCATACCCCGGGTTCCTGCTCCAGCTCATTGTTCCCTTCCCGTGCTGCTGTGCCGTGCAGGCTCTGACCCAGCAGTGTCACAGCTTTCCCGAGCTGTTTGTCACCATGGAGTTGTCGTCTGCAAAGCAATGCTGGCATGTAAATAAAACAAACCAGCCTGGGAAAGCAGCATTGCTGTCCCTGTGTGGCCAAGCCGAGCAGGTGGCACTGGGGGCACCACTGCCCATGATGGTGCCAGGTGGGTGCCCAGGGGAGTGGTTTTGTTTCTCTCTTTGCTCTTTCCTCCCGAAAATCTCCTGCAGGTGGATGGGGAAGGGAGCGGAGCTGAGGGAAGTGAGTGTGTACAGAGACACTGATGCCTCTAAGCCCCTGCTCTGATATTCCTGCAGGAGTCTGTCCCGCTCTGCAGCCCTTGGGCTGTTCAGGGAGACAGCCCTGGGGTTGTTTTTGGGTAGGAAGGTGCCTGAGCTCTTCCATGGTGCTGTTCCATCGGGCTGTTCCATCGGGCTGTTCCATCCTACTGTTCCATCGGGCTGTTCCATCCTGCTGTTCCATCCTACTGTTCTATCGGGCTGTTCCATCCTGCTGTTCCTTCCTGCTGTTCCATCGGGCTGTGCAGGCTCAGAGGGCAGGATGGAGGTGTCCTGGGCAGGGCTCCACTCCCCAGTGCCCACAGGCACATCTGCTCAGGAGCAAGGGTAGGGCTGAGAGGCTTCTTGGGTTTTTGCTCTTGCCAAGAGCCAATCTTGCTGTTTTTTATTTCTTTCTTAATTTGTGCTGCATATCTGGTGCTGGGTTTGCCTCGGGTCTAACCCCTCTCTGTCTGCCTTGATCCATGGGGAGGCTGGAAACTCTCCCTGCTGCTGAGCTCCTTTCCCATCTCCGGGCTGGAACTGCTGCCCGTGGGAGGGCTGTGACACCTTGGGCTCTATGTGCCAAACCTGTCCCTGCCCTCACATCTGCCCCCTGCCAGGAAGGAGCTGTGGGATTGGGACTGGCATCTGGCTGATGGCCAGTGGTGGGGCTGTGCCCACTAAAAATAGGGAAACAAAAAGGCCTGAAGAACGGAGGGAGAGGTGGGATGGATGTTGTGTCTCTGCAAAACAGCAGGGCATGGGGCTGTGGGAAGCACCCCAAGCTCTGGGACCCCCTGGGCAGCCCCTGGGGTAGGACAGGGACCCCAAGCAGTGACAATCAGTGCCCGGGGTGGGCTATCCCTGCCCAGCTCCATGGGGGAGATGGTCAACAGCACAGGGATGGGACACAGCAGGTTATTCCTCACTCCTCTCTGATTCCAGCTGAGCTTCCTGCCCTTTGGGGCTCTGTGGTGTGGTCACAGAATCATTTAGGTTGGAAAAGACCTCCAAGACCCTCAAGGCCAATCTGTGCCAATGCCCACCTTGCCCCCTAGTCCAGAGCACTGACTACCATGTCCAACCATTCCTTGGACACATCCAGGGATGGAACCACTTCCCTGGGCAGCCCAGCCCCTTCCAATGCCTGACAACCCTTCCCGTGAAGAAATTCCTCCTGCTGTCCCACCTGAGCCTCCCCTGGTCCCTGGCACAGGGAATGCCCCCCAGCCCCTGGGCAGGCTGGCCCAGCACACACTGGTGTGGAGGTCCTGCCGCTTGAATATTTATAGCACCTTTGCTGTGTTCATTCTAGCATTAAACTGCTAATTAATTATGACATTTGTGCTACTTCATTTTTCACTGTGAATCTGCAGAACCTGGCAGGCAGTTAATTAGCTCTCTCTATGCAAAGGATACTAAGGAAAAATAATTGCTTGAGGAATCATCACGGCGTTCTTTCAGAAAGGTCTTACCTATGAGCTGGCTTAGAGCTTGCTGGATTTGCACTTTGAAAGATGCCTCTGTCAAAGGCCAATCCTTTGGAAGAGAGATTTGAAGGAAAAGGTTATCTCAGAGATGTGGCTCGGTGGGTGTTATTTAGTGCTTGTAAGTCCAAGGGAAATCAATTATCTAAACAACTCCCATTCTGGAATGGATTTCTTTATTCTTCTCTAAATATGTACTCATCTTTGTGTGCGTATTGATGTGTGCAGCCAGCAAACCTGAGTCCAGGGGAGCGGCTCTGTCCTCCCCCGGGCTTCTTCAGCTTCTGCCTGCAGAGGGTGAGGGGTTTTCCCAGTCTTTTGTCTATTTAAAAATAGGATTTATGTTTAAAAAGAAGCTGTGGGGGAATGGAAGCTCTCGGTTTTGTACACCCGCTTCTCTTCCCAAATGCATCTGGATTGCAGGGACACGCGAGCCTATCAAACCCCTCAAGGGACTCAGTGGCATCCCTGAAAGTGCTCTTGAGGTGATGCTTATGGTGCCTCCTGCCTCTGGCGTTGCTTGGTCTTCAGTTCCTGCTGCTTTTGGGGGACATTTGCACCCAAAAAAAACCCTCAGAAGGTTTGGCAGCACATCCACTTGGAGCAGGACGCCAGGGCAGCTGCTCCTGTTGTTCCCATTTTTGCTGCTGTTCAGATGAGATGGACTTTCAGGTCCCTTCAAACCCAAAGCATTCCATGATTCTAATACAGATTTTACACCCCCACTGTCACTCCAGGCATTGTTCTTCCCATTTTCTGGCTTCTGTAACGAGAACAGGTCTGTGACCACCGTGGGCTCCTCGGGATAAGGAGCAGGTTTTTATTTTGGGATGACAAAGGCAACGAAGAAAGCAGAATAATGAAAATTGTATTTGTGCCTACAGGGATAAACAGGCATTTTCTTAACCAGATTGGAACCTCCAGCAGGTCGCTTGCCCTCCGCTCCCCCTGTGAGAAACTTGTTTTATTAGCAGGTAGTTCCATGTTGAGGTTGCCACAGGAGCATTACAGTAATGGAGTTGACATCTATATAATGGAGTTGACATTTTATTCAAAAGGGAAAAGAAAAAGCCTTAACAAACAGGGTTCCCCTCCCTCCCCCTTCCTTTATTTCTGTATTTTGCTGTCATTGATCGCATCGAGCCACAAACTTTGAACAGCCGCCCGTGCTGGCAATTTAATAAAATTTCATACAACAGTAGGTGCTTCAGGGCTGTTGGTGGGATAATCAGCCTGCTGCAAACTTGAACTCTGCTGAGAAATCAAGGCAATAGCTTTGTTCAGCGGCAGATCACAACAATTTGAATTGGTTCTTGGCAGCGAGCTCGAGTTAACTGTTACACACTGGATTCCAGCCTGTGTTCAGTGCTTTCAGCAGGGAGGCTGGGACAGGGATTGCTTCCCAGACAGGGCTCCTTTCTAAACTCATGCATGGGCTTTGCTGGGACTGCTGGTACCAGCTCTGTGTTGGGTTGGCTTTGAATTGGGCTGGTTGGAAAGGAAATCTTTGCTGTGCCAGATTCATTAGGGCAGGTTTAGGACAAGAGGGACAAACAACCCCATCTGGCCTTGCAAAGATGAAAGAAGATGCCAGAGCAGGATGCCAACTGGATTGCGGAAAGAAGATCAGGAATGGAAGCACCAAGGCATCCTCAGTGTATAAAGCATCTATAGCCATTCCTCAGTGGGGAAAAGGAGCCTTTTGGGGTTTGTGGCTCAGATTTGGGTGACCGGGAAATGGAAATTACCTGCAGTTCTCCTTTCTGTTTGCGTTGTCCTGGTTGTCACTTGTCCTGGGCATAGCAAAAAGATCACTTAGGAAAAACATGAGCTCTCAGCTCCCAAAATGCTTGTGGAAAGTAATATCTTTTTAATTAACTGATGTTAAAAGTCCCCTGATGGCATCTGCCCTTCCCTCTGGTCTGTAATTTGAGTCACACATCTCTTTATTTTCCTTCTGACAACTCGGTTGCTGCAGCCCATTGACATTTGTGTTTCTGATGTAATAATCAAATGCTAAAACACAGAGATTACATTTGGATCAACACATTTGGTTCTTAAACCCCGAATGTAATTATCCTTTCTCATCCACAACGAATGAGAATATTATTCTATTAACCATTAAGTAGCTCTATTGCCTTGGTGCCAGTTGGTGACACCACCCGTGGTCCCTTTTGCTGCCTCCATAGACTTTAACCTCACATGTTTTCCCACCGCTGGAGACTTTGTGGGGAGCTGTGGCTGATCCTGGCCCAGGAGCCACAGCCCCAGAGGTGCACGGCTCTTCCCACGGGTGGGAATTGGCTCCGACATAACCAAGTGCTGGCCAAGTGATGAGGTCCTTCAAGGCTTCATGGCTGCTCCACAGAGACCTGTTGCCAGGGGTCTAGAGGAGACTTCGGGCAGAGCCAGCACCCTGAATCAGCGCTGTGGAACCCCAGAGGGCTGTGTGTGGGAAGGGACCTTCCAAGAGCTTCCCGTGGGCAGGGGCACCTCCCACCACAACAGGTTACCCAAAGCTACGTCCAACCAGGCCTGGAACACTTCCAGGGATGGAGCTCGTTTAGAGTCGTGGTTAAATCCCTTTGGTCTCACCTAGGAAAAGGTCCTGCAGGAGAACATCTTGCTGGATCCCGAGCTGGCAAGCGCTGTGTGGCTCTCAGGGCTCCCGGCTCTCCGCGTGCATCCCTGGGGAGCAGCGATGGGATGGAGGACCCCCAGGATCCTCCAGGACGCCTTCGATGTGAGGAGATGGTGTGAGCTGATAAAGAAGTCAATAACAGCGCGTGTCTGAAGTGGAACTTAAGCTCAGGGCTGAATACACTTTGAAAAGCACTGGCCACAATTAAGCACTTAATCAGGAGAGAGCTGCAATTTTCTGAGGCTCCGAGCACAGAAATCACGAAGTAGAGATCCGGAGATATGAGGGAAAATGTCTCTTTGGCAATTAAGATCCATTCTGCTCAGAGGCTGGAAATGGTATCATTGAATGACTATTGTTGCACAGTTGATACACTGAATTATCAGAAACGTAAACCATTGTGCCTAAAATGCCACTTGAGGAGTAAAACTGCTTCTGCTGTGCAACTGCTACTCTGTGAGTCAGCCCCTGCCTTCCCTTCCTTAAAATAACCGTGTGAATTGTCCCTTTCTCCTCCCCCAGGGAATAAGGTGCTGGCTGAGGGACCCTTACCAGAATTCCAAGGACAAGAGGCTTTCCAGGCAGACTTCTGTCCACACACAGATCAGCACCTGCCCCAGGGCTGAGGTGCAGAGCCCCCGAGGAAGGTGCTGCTGCCATGGGATGTGCTGGGGTACCTGCCCTGCTGCTTCTGGTGCTCTGGGGGCTGGCTCATCCTCTGTGCTTCCCCCAGCAGGTGGGTGTGGGTTGGGTGGGTGTGGGTTGGGTGGGTGTG
>VWZG01000559.1:117718-143747 GCA_013396735.1 Grallaria varia
TGTGGCGGCCCCCCCCCGCCTCCCGCATTGTCTCCGCCGTGCGCCGGGGCCGCTCCCTGTCCCTCCGGCCTCACATCCCCCGCGCCGCTCGCTGCCCTCCCCGGCGGCTGCCGCGGGGCGGAACACCGGCCATATGCTCCGCGGCCATAAATTGGGAAGAAGCGCAAACACGCCGGTTCCTGGGTGGCTCTTTTAAGGCTGNTTTATGTGCGAGAGCTCGTTTACATTAGATATGCTGATCCGAGCGCTGATAGCGGGGGTGTGCGGGAGATTAGAGCTGCGCTGCCGGGGCCGGCTCCACCTGCAGCCCCCTCCCCTGGCCCTCTTTGGTCCTTTTTGGTACTTTTTGGTCTATAACGTCAATATTATTTTTTAATTTATTTATTTTTTTAATTCCAGGAGGATGAAGAAAAGATGATGGAGTAGGTGACGAAGAGTGGTGCTGCCCAGCACCCTGAAGCCAGGGATGAAGAGTGGTCAGAGAATCCTTGGGAGGGACCCCTGAGGACTGTCGAGTCCAGCCCCTGGCTCTGCTCAGAACAGCCCCCCAAATCACACCCTGTGCCTGAGGGCATTGTCCGAACGCTTCCTGAGCGCGGTGCTGTGGCCGCTTCCCGGCGGTACCGGGTTGCAAGAGGCTCCTGCCAAAGGTACGACCCCACTGTGAGTATGATGATGTTCCAGCGGGCCAGAAGGGCTTCCTGGGCATCCCATCTCCCTCCCAAAGGGAGCCCTTTCCCGTGTCTTTCTGGTAGGACACACAAAGCCTTGTCGAAGGGGCATCACTGCAGGGGCCAGAGGGAAGGGGACAGGGGCCCTTATCCACCTCACCTCACCTGGATCCTCTCCACCACCTGCCTGGTTTCTGGAAAGACCTTGGACTCCTCTGTGAGAGTTCCAGAGCCCAGGATAAATATCTCTTAGTAAAATACCCCAGTCACCTGCAGCTCGAACAGAGCTGCCCACAGATAAAGTGATTGATCCTCACACCAATCAATAAAGATCTTGTTCCGGGCAATTAATAACTTCACCAAGCTTGTTTTGTTTGGATAAGGAAGTGTCCAGATTGCTGAATGAGGCAGTGAAGCTGTGGGAATAAATAATCCTGTCGCCCACATAAAAATACAAATTAAATAATTTTTATTTACATACATGTTTATTTGTGTAAATAATCTTTATTTATATACCGGTGAGGTCTTTGCTGTCACAACAAGAAATTCAGTGCGTGTATCCAGGATGACTCACTCCATCCCCAGGGAAAACTGCACAGAGGGATTGGAGCTGGCACCTCTATAATTTTGGTTATAAACCAGCTCCGGCTCCTGCCTCCCCACATCCAGGGAGGAGGAATGCGGGAGAAAGGCCAGGGAGCAACAGCTGCATTTGGGGCAGTTGAGGGAGGGTCCAAGGGGAGCAAACTGTGACTCCAGGGAAAATGAGGCTGGGGGCAGGTGGGTGAGCCCCGCAGTGTCCCCTGGCACAGTGACACGCTGCCTCTTGGTTTGTGCTGTAAAACACGAAGCTCCTGTTTTAATAATAAACCATTTTTGTTCATTATGTATTTTTGGAGAATGTTTTGGCACGTGTGCCACCACCCCCTAGAACTGCTGAAAACAAACCACTAGGCCCAAGGACAGAGACTGAAGTGGATGATGTGGCCACATCATCTCACTCAGCCACATTTCACTCAGTCTTCCAAATTAAGTCTCAAACCATCCAGTGTGGAATCTCTTGGAGGGGTGGGCGGTCTGGACCCCAGTTTGGGGAGGTTGGGATGGGCTCCACCTCATCACAAGATGGTTGTTTCCAAGTATCTGCAGTCACAGCTTTGACTTCTCTTGTGCAGAGGCCTCTGGCACCTCTTGGTGTCCCAGGCTCGAGAGGGGACTGCGAGCTCTGGGTTTGGGATGCTCAGGTAGGGGGAAACAAATCCGAGATTCCCTGCCTGAAGGGTTATATTTCCACTTTTCATATACAATCCTTTCACTAAAGTGAAGGAATTTGAAGTGACCAGAAGGACCTTCTGCCCTGCAGAGGAAGAGAGCTCAGGAAGGTGACAATGGGATGTGTCAGGGTTTGGGAAGAGCAGGAACTGTGAAGTCTGGGCTGAGCTGTCCCTTGTTCCAGCCTGGTTTGACACCCAGTCCATCACCCCAGTTCCCAGGGAATCTGATGGGCACTGCTAGAGGAGATGGAAGAAGGATGAGGGGGTGGTCGTGGAGCACGTCCACCCCCACTTTACAACCCCCCTGCCCCCTGTGTCTGGTGACGGGTGTGTTTTAGGAGCTGAGGGACCTTTGCTGCTGCAGAGCCCGGCGTGCGCACACCTGGGGTGACAGATGGCCCTGGGCTGTCCCCAGGCTGAGCACACAATACAATCTGCTGCAGCAACGCCCGCTCGCCAGGACAGGGCTCACTCCTGCTCCCATTCCCAGCAGCTGGAAGAGGGGAGAGAAGGATGAAACCCGTGGAGAGGTCGATGTGAATTGCCCCTTTCAGCCACATTTCATTTGGAAGTGGGCGTCCACCCTTCATTTTTAAAATATGCAATTTCATTTCATTTAATTTCATTTAATTCTATCTTTTTTCCTGGGAGGAAAGGAGCAGGAGCAGGTGTTGGCGGGGGCTGGTGGGGCACGGCAGCCCCAGGTCACAACACCAACCCTTGCCCACGGGAGGCTGTGTGGGCTGGTGGGGAGCAGAGGGGCTCTGTGACAGCAGAGTTTTGGGGACACTCTGGGGATGCTGTGAGCTTGTCCTGGTGTCACCTGCCTGGCAGAGCAGGGGATGTTCTCCAGTGCTTCTAAGTGTAGATCCATGTTCCTGGGGAAGCAGAGGGAGAGGGAGGGACATTCTGGTGACACCAAGAACAGTCCCACTCAGACTGATTTGCTTCTCTGCTCTTGCCCACGCTCTTCCCTGTCTCCACAGCCGACCTTGGTCTTTCTATGAGCACCCATATTTTTGTATGGCATTTGCCATTGCTCTGTAGGACTCAGGATCCCTACGGAAGTCGTTCCGGATGCATTTCACCCTCAGCATCCTGCCATGGAGAGCAGGTACCCTCCATCAACACCCTGCCATGGAGAGCAGGTACCCTCCATCAACACCCTGCCATGAAAAGCAGGCACCCTCCACCTGCTCCAGGTCACCCATGTCCACTCACAGTTGCAGACGATGAGTTTTGCCCAGGACAGACTGTCCAACTTCACCGATGCTGCGGGTGAAACAGACCCCGCGGGATACATGGGAAGAGCCAAGCAGGTGGAAAAAAAAAGGAAACCCAAGGGAAAGCAAGTGACAGTGACGGCATAAAGCCGGGGAGCGACATGGGAGCCCGTGGGGACGGCACAGATAAGGAGCGTGTGGCGGCGTATCGCGGGCGCCCCATCAATCACACGTCCATCTCCCGGCACCCGGCACCCGCAGCGGTGGGAACGCGGCGCCGGAATCACTGTCAGCAGGGATCAGGGAGGCTGTTGGTGGGAATGCTGCTGACACCAGCCTGCTCTTGGAGGGGCAATTGCAGCATCACCCCTTCCAGTGACCTTCCAGGAAATGACCAGTGGGGATTTGACCCAATAGCATTCCCAGTGGACACAGGACTGCAGGGATACAGGGGAGGTTTAAGCTGGATATTAGGAAAAGGTTCTTCTCTGTTGGGCACCAAACAGGCTCCCCAGGGCAGTGGTCACAGCCCCAAGGTTGCCAGAGCTCAGAGAACCTTTGGAGAATGCCCTCAGGGACAGCGTGGGGTTGTCAGTGTGTCTGTGCAGGGCCAGGAGCTGGACTTGAAGATCCTCGTGGGTCCCTTCCAGCTCAGGAATTTCTGCAATTCCATGATACTCTGGGAGATCAAGGAGCTGAAGCAAAGTACTTCCTGGCTCATTTTTTATCCGTTTTCATCACTTTTCAGCTGGACTTGCCCATCACTAATGAGGTTACATGGGCTTCCACATGGAAAACCTTGGTGTCAGTGGAAGCATCGGCTGCTGACCCTCGCAGGAATGTCCTGTAGAGGAACCCAGTCAGAGCAGGTCAACAGTGCCATGTGCTCCAAGGGCATTCCTGGGAGGAACCCGCCACATCCAAAGTGACCGCGTGGCAGAGAATGCTGCAAGGGTTGTCCAAAGCTGGGCTGTGAGGGAGCTTATTACCCAGATCCTCTCACTGCTGTGGAAAAGGGATTTAAGTGTGTTGGGTGATAAGAAGGGTGGAGCTCTGTCCCAGATGGAATGGGGCAGCTCTTGTGGGGCCTGTCTGGGTGGGAAGAGGGACAAAGCCTGTTTCCAGGGTCTCTGTGCCTTGGAGCCCAACACTTACTACTGTGCTCTGAGGGAAATTCCTGCCAGAGCCTTTCAGCCAGGAAAAGAAAAATGTGAGGAGGAGGATGATGAGAAGGGGAACAGCCACATCTGCTGCTGAGGAAGGGTGACAGGGAATGGGACATCAGCTTGTGGGGAAGAGCTGGAGAAACGACAAGGAGCAGGAGGGTGTGAAAATGGGAGAAGAGGGAACGAGGGGGTTCTGAACAGGAGATGGCACACTCAGGGCCACCTGAGGGACCTTCCCTGGGAGCAAACTGCACCAGGTTTCCCTCATCATGGCCCCTCCTGAGCCGAGGGCAGGACCCTCCTTGCCTGCAGGTGCCAAACGGGGCCACCCACCCGTCCCATTTGCCCCCTGAGAGGCACAAAAGCCCTGCCCGGGGGTTGCTGGTGTTCTGGTGCCCCGGCTCTCCTTTCCTGGCCGACGCTGATGCCCAGGGCAGGTGAGCAGAAGGCTGGGGAAGGGTGGCAGGGCCGTTACACATTAACTGTGGGACCGGCTGCTCTTTCCTCCTGCCCTGCACCCAGCCCTCCGCGGGGACCTTGCTGCGTCTGCTCTGGCTAATGTGTAACCCCAGAGAGTCGGCTCCTTCCCACCAGGATGTCCCAGTAGCTAGGCTGGCTCGGGCAGGCGGCGTGTGCTGGGAAGAGTATTTGCTGTTCTTGGTCTTTATGGATAAATATTTTTTCAGTGCCCCAAAACGCTTCCTTGTGGGCATAAAGCACCCCGGGGGAGCTCTCGCACCAAAACCGGCTTGCACAGGGATGGTTTTCCTGCTAAAACCTGGGGCTGTATTTTGGGGAATGGCAGGCATGTTGCTGCTGGAGCAGGGAATGTTGTGGAGACCTTGTGCTGCTCCCATGGGATGCTGGGGCTGAAGGTGCTGTGTGGTTGTTGCTCCTGCACACGCTGATACCACAAACTCCTATGAATTGTGGGCCCTGCCACAGGAGGGGTTAAAAAACCCCCAGATTGGTAGTTCTCCTTGGTGTAACTCTGACTTTTGCAGCTGTTGGGATGCCTTCAGTGATTTGCACCTTTCTTTTACCCACTGGGACTTGAATTTCTGGGACTTCAAATCCCAGGAGAAGTTAGAGAAGCCAGTGGCTGGTGGGTGTGGGCTAGGGGTCGAGTGCTGATGTGTTCTTCCTGCTTTTGGAAGCAAGATGAGCACATTGTGGCTGCTTTTTTTTAAGTGAGTATTTATGTTTGATGATGACTCTTAAGGGTCTGTTTTTTCCTCTTAGTACCGCCAGTAAACTCTTTTGCTTAGGAGATAGTGCTGCACACTCCATTTATTGCAATAGTAGATCACATTATGCACTAATCAGGATGCTAAATAATGTCTGTAATCCAACGTTTTCCATCAAAGGGAAAGACCTGAGTGAACAGCTGAGTCAAGTAATGAATATCAGGAGGGTTCTGCTCCTCAAAGGCAGAGAAAAGTTGATTCTTTCTAAGATAAAGACCTGCTGTTTTTTAAAAAAAATAATTGAATGTAAACTCAAAAGATTTCCTTATCACCAAATATTACTCACAGCAACAGCAGCGTCTGATTTTGTCCCCCATGGCAGGTTGGGGGCTCACAAAGCCCCAATTTCAGTGAGAGGCAGAGAGGAGTGAAACTGCTCTTAGTAGAAACTTCCTGGATTTGGGACTTTACTGAAATGTGGGTGCCTGTAAAGGGCTCCTGAGTGGGTGTGTGAAGGGTCTGGTTTCTGGCTTTACTGGGCGGGGAGTGGCTTTGGCAAACCTGGCTCCATCCCCAGGGCTTGCCAAAATTTGCTGTATCTCCTGGGGGATGTAGAGAAGAAACTGGAAATTGCACCCTACTTCTCCTGCTATGTAGGCAAAGAAAACCAGCAGGCAGGCCTTAAAAATGAGGAGAATAACTGAGAGAAGGGAGAAACAGGCCCCCCCTCCATGCTCTGTGAGCTATACAAGGGCATTTCTTGGGGATGTCCATCCTTGGAAGTGGTCACGGTCAGGCAGGTCTGGTGGAAGGTTTTTCTCCCCATGGCAGGGAGTGGAAGGAGTTGAGCTTTAAGGTCCCTTCCAACCCATCCCATTCTGGGATGATTTTGGGAATTCTGCTGCAGTCTGCTCCAAAATCCCAGCTCTTCCATTGTGCTGGGATGTAGCAGAGCTGATGAAGTTCTCACTGGGGGTTTAGTTGAATGCTGAAAATTAGAGAGCTGTGGTGTAGGCAGGGAGTTTCCTGGGCCTTTTCTCATCATACTGAGCCAGTCTGGGATTTTTCTTCCCCTCCCACTCTCAGGTAATGTAGTGGAATGAAACCAAACGAGCTTGGGATCCCTTTTGTATTTTGCCTCTGTAATCTCTGGGTTTATTTAAATGTTCTCCTGGCAGATATTTTCTGAGACTCTCTTTTCATGTCGAACATCTCCTGTTGAACAACTCCTCAGACACTGTAATTTCAGGATCAACAATGGTGCTGACAATAGAGAGCAAATTACATTGCCAGGCACAGAAAAATGAGCCCATCTCCCCAGCTTTATTCTGCTGCTCAGGGAGCATGTGTGTATCCCTAATCCAAATTAATACAGAGATCAACTTTCACTCGGGCCGCTCTTGCTCAGATTCTTCTGAAAGGCAGAAGCACATGAATAACTGGGAGCACGGAGTGACCCATAGAAAACACGTGATTTCAGGGATATAAAGCAGAGGCTCTCTGGGAAGGGGGGTGATTCAGGAAGTAGAGAGAAGTGTTCCAGGTTTCTAAAGCCCAGGACTGAAATTCAGGCTCTTTGGTCCCCATTCCTTCAGGCTGGAGCTGCTGGCTGCTTCCACTGCAGCTGCGGGTGGAGGGAGCTCTGTGGGCATCAGAATCAGTGGATCAAGGCTTTTCTTGGCTACAAAGCTGATCCGAGGTTAGGGATGCTCAGGTGTTGTTTCAGTCGGTGTGTCTCTAGTGGGGCATCCTGTGGGATGTTGGTGCTTCTGTGTGGGGTTCTCTGCCCCCCTGGTTGTCATCGAACTCATAAAGAGGATGAGGATCATTATTTTTAAGGAATAATCAAAAAACCATCCCAAAATACAAGGAGAGGCATCGCCTGCCTGGCCCTCTGTGGGCAGAGTTCAGCTTTGCCTCGTGTCACCTGTGCTTGTGTTTCCAGCGCTCAGAGGTGCTGACCAAGGCACAGCTGTCCCAGACTGGGCTCTTTTCTCATGCAGCACCCACATTTTGGGGGCTGTAGCCCTGGGGACGTCTGGCTGTTTGCAGCCCACCCCTCTGCCCCCCGGGGAGGTGCCCTGTTACGTGGTGAGGTGTCAAACCAGAGCTCCAGGTAAGCAGCAGGGTTTTGTAGGCACCAGCCCATCCCTCATGTGCACAGGGCTCCCCTCAGCACAGCACACCCTCTGGTGCTGTTAATCATTATTCACCAAGGCAGAAACCTGTCTGGAACCGGGCAAGCTGCAGGAAGAGATGACAGCTCAATGAAAGAGGTTCAATGACTTGTTCTTCATGTTCTGGACACCTGGAATATTTTCCTTGAACTTTCTGCATTCAGTCAAAAGCCCTGCATTATTTTCTGAAGGACATAAGAGATAATTTTATTCATAACAGAACAAATTCCGTGACTGTCTGTAAAAGAATAAATGAAGAGACTTAACACAGCAGAGGATGTGGAACGTGTCACAACTGTGGCGTTTCATTGAATATGCAGCATGTCTTTCTCAACTTAAGTGAATTGAAGAGCTTTAAATATATTCACCAACTCTTGTAACTACAAAAAAAAAAGTAAAGCAAGTGCATTACTGGGGTGACAGGTGTCAAGTGACTTGGCGTTTTAACGTTTTCATTACGCCCAGGGAGAGTAAACAGAAGAGAAAGCCAAGGTTTTCTCCCTACAAATTGCATTTAGGTTTCTAAACGATTCATGGTGAACCCAAAGCCAGCACGAAACTCCGGTGAATGGAAATAGAAAGCAACAGGAAACTGCTGGGGTTTTGTTCTCTGGGTGACAAGTGTGCAGATGGATTTGTCACAGCTCAAGTTTCCCCGTCCCCTCCCCGGCCCCTGCCAAAGGAAAGGCTGATCGTGGTGCCCAAAGCCCCTGGGAAGGGTTCCCAGCTTTTGGGGCCCTCTTGGTGGCTCTGTGCTCTCAGGGAATGTTGCAGTAAGAGGCTGAAATCGGGATGGATTCAGCCCAGGCGGCACAGAGGGGTAGTGCTGATGGGAGGGATGCTCCGGTGGGACGGGAGCTCCTGCTGGGTGTCAGGGCACTGGTGAGGGCACAGCACCACGGCTGCTGCCACAGGGATGAGTCTGAGGTGTCACCTGGATTCCTCTGGCAGCTGGGAAGCACTGGAGTGTAGGAGAGGGCTGGGAAAAAGGCAATTGCACAGTGGAGATGGTCCCAAATAATTGAACAGCCAGTGTCTTCCCTGGCGTCAGAAGGGGATGGTGACATGGTGACTGCAAACCTGCCCGTGGTTGGTGCTGGCACGCTGTGACCACGGGCTGTGATCGTCCCCCCTGCGCCTCTTCTGGTGGCACAACAGCTCTACCCACGTGAAGGATGGCTTAGTGCGCTGAGAAGCTTTGGCTCAGATCTCCGAGGGTCTGTTCCATTAGAGCCCCCCAGGACCCCCTGCCTGCCCGCGGTGCTGGAGCCCAGCTGAGTGCTGCTGTCCTGGCCTTGGCACACCCGCTCCCATCCCTGCCCAGCGCCAGGGCCTGCAGCTCCCAGTTCCCCGGGGGCTGCTGCTCCCAGTTCCCCGGGGGCTGCTGCTCCCAGTTCCCCGGGGGCTGCTGCTCCCAGTTCCCCGGGGGCTGCTGCTCCCAGTTCCCCGGGGGCTGCAGCTCCCAGTTCCCCAGCCTGCTGTTCCCAGTTCCCCAGCCTGCTGTTCCCAGTTCCCCGGAGGCTGCTGCTCCCAGTTCCCCAGCCTGCTGTTCCCAGTTCCCCAGGTGCCCGTGCCTGCAGGATGACCCACGCGTGGCTCGGGGTGCCCACGGCGCACAGCGGCGGCTCCTTTGTGCCTGCCTGCCTCGGGAGCTCTCCGCGTGTGCCGCAGGCTGAAGTGGCTCTTGGGCTGTTTAAAGGTTGAGTGCTGCTGCTCCAAATGACGGAAGGCAGATTCGGTTAAATAAACACCGGGGCTTAGAAATAAATTGGAGGTTACGTGGAGAGCTGGCTCAGAATATAATGTTGTCGGGCGCGGCCGCCTGGTTGCGGCTCTCCGGCCCTATTGCTCCGGAATGGGCTCTGACGCATTCCCTGTGAGTCCCCCGAGTGGGGAAGGGGCAGCGTGGGGGGCTCGGGTGTGGGAGGAAGAGGATGGATGCCGTGAAACCAGGAACATGCTTGTTCAGGCGAAAGGAAACCCGCGGCGGTCCTACTGCCTGTTAATTACAGCGTGTTTAATTCTGTCCCTCTGCTGCACACGCACCTGCTCTGGGAGCAGCTACTCGGGCTCTGGGAGGGTGCTGTGCTGGCCCAGTGCCCTGTGGGACCACAGAGGCTTTATAAACCTCTATTATTCCTTGATGACTCGGGCCACTGTTTTACTGCCTGGGAGATTGTTTGGGTTTAATTCCAGCAGCTTCTGCATGGTGAAGGCGGCACACTTGGATTTAATTCTTGCCCCCCATAAACAGGTATTTGTCCTGGGATTGCTTTTGTGGTGCAATAACAGTTTTGATTTGAAGAGTGCTTTTTTTGGGGCACTGGAACCTGGTCTCATTTTGTGCCCATCACTCCTTAATTGCCATTAGTGCCTTGGCTGATGAAGTGTGGGCTGAGATCTCAGCAGTTCGGGTCCCTTTGGCAGGAAACCAGCATTTTGGCCAATACCAGACCCCAGAAATGGCTGCGGTGTGGGGAAAGGGAAATTATCTTGAAATTTGTGGTGTTTCCTTACATCCAAAGTTCCTGAAACACTCCTATGTGGTGTAAGCACGTGCTGCTCTGTTAGAGTGAAGTGCAGGGCCGTGCTGCCACTTGCCCTGAGCCACAGTGATGGGTTTGGTATTTGCCAACACTTGGGAATGCTGGTGTGACCCAGGGCCTCGCTGTGCTGAAGTGGGGCAGCTCTGGCCAACAGGAATGATTGCCTTTACCTAATCTCCAAAGTTGTTCCTAGTAATTGCCTCTCGATGATTGCCAAGTGTCTGCTCAGATGGCTTGGCTAAACCAGTTTCATATTCCAGAAGGCCATAAAATCATACTTGAGGCTTATTGATCCCATTTATTGGAACCCCCGGAATACACAGCCAGTTTTAGAGCCTCATTTGTTGGAGTTTTGCTGTTAGATTCTTGTGTGACCTCTGCTCTGGTTGAACAGGGGAGAAAAATTGCTGTTGGTAGTGGAAAAACTGGAACAGGAGCATTCAAAGGGCACCTGAAGGGGAGTGTATGCAGTTTAACAGTTGAATGAAGCAGAACTTGTAATTTCTTGGGATTTTCTATGGCTGATGTGGGCAACAGTGGGATGGAAAGTGACTGTGCACAGCCAAGGGGGACTTGCATCTGCCACGGGGGTCCTCTGAGCACCCCCTGACGGAGGGGGAGCAGGGAAAGAGGACCTGGCTGTCCCTGCAGGCTCCTTGTGTCTTGTGAGGGACAAAACTGGGGAGCTTCTTGGTGCTTCAGGAGCACCCGGGGCTGCTAAAAATCTCAGGGGAGGAAAAGGCTGGATGGGGCTTGGAGCGATGTGGGCTAGTGGAAGGTGACAGGGAGCTGGAACGAGATGAGGTTTAATGTCCCTCCCCACTCAAGCCGCTCTGGGAGTCTGTGGTAAGATTTCTGGGTGGTGGAGGGAAGGCCAGGGCTGGGAATGCTCTGGGGCTGTTGCAGCAGGAGATGGATGGGACAAGAAGGATGAGGCAGAGGAATGAATAGAAGGACGCGGGCAGGAAAAAGGAAAGAGAAAGGAACAACCCCACCAGAGAAGAGGCGATGCTGGCAGAGCTTAGCTGGGCGTTGCCACGTGGGTATGACTGGTTTGGGACCACTTGGCCCCATCCGTGTCACTGCTGTGGCACAGACTGGGACAGAAAAGCTCTGCCCGGGTCAGCCTTGCTGGCCCTTCACCCTTTGCACTGCGCGGCTCCCCGGGACGGGGCACTGCCCAGCGCAGGGAATGTGCCAGGAGCGTCTGCCCCGCGACGCTGGGGACGGAAAGGAGGGGCACCGCGGGTGGAACACCGAGGGAGGACAGCACAGGGTGGGGGTCCCGGGGGCCCAGCGCTGCCCTCGGCCCCGCCGGGCGCTCGGGGGGCTGCGGGCGCGGGGCGGGACGGAGGATGCCGCGATCTGCGCTGACACCGTGTGGCCGCTCCCCGCATCTCGCTCCGGCAGCCGCAGCGCCCGGCAAAGGGCATTTCAATAAAACCAGCCCCGAATTCCCCGCCAAGATCCCCCCGGGGCGGGGAGATGTCACCCAGAGCGGGGAGATGTCACCCGGAGCAGGGAAAAGTCACCCGGAGCAGGGACAGCGGGCGGGCTGGGGGCAGGACAGGTGTCCCTTCTCCAGCTCCCCTGACCCTGCAACGTCAGCCTCATACCTGGAATTCTGCATCCCTCGAACCCGGCTGGATTTGGGCATTGGTAATAGTTCAAAGTGAGCCGGGTTCAGGCTTTTTTTGAATGGTTTTAAACTGAACTTGATTTAGAACTAAAAGAGGATCAACCTAGTTATGATATTAGAAGAAATTCTCTTCTGTGTGTGTGGCAAGGTGCTGGCACAGGTTGCCCAGAGCAGCTGTGGCTGCCCCTGGATGCCTGGAAGTGTCCATGGTCAGGTGGGACAGGGCCTGGAGCAACCTGGGCTGGTGGAAGGTGTCCCTGCCCACGGCAGAGAGGGTGGAATTAGATGGGTTTTATAGATCCCTTGCAGCCCAAAGCACTCTATGATTTCACAGAAAGGCCTGCTTGGATCACTGATCCGAGATATTTTTGTTTCCCCTGTTCTCGAAAGGCAGCTGATTTTGGGAGGACAAGGACCTTTTATCTCCGCTTTCGGCGGGCATGAGGCTCTGGAGAGGAACCATGCCTAATGTATTCAGCGACATGTACTCTTAGAAAAAGCTCTTTCTCCTTGGTCCCTTCCAGTCACAAGGATTTGGCACCGCAAAGCCCAGCCCTGCCTGTTTTGGGGCTGGAGGAGCTGAGCGGAGCTGCAGCCTGGGGGTGCGGGTGGAGGGGGCTGGAGGCAGCGACACGGGCAGGGGGTTACCCAACCTGCGGCCAAAATACACCTTTTATTCTTCCTTGGGGGGAAAATGAGGGTGTTCCCGGTTGCTGCAGCGCAAACCCCCACAAACTGGGCAGAAAAGGTCTTTAGGATAAATATTCCCTCGCTCCGAGCAACGCCCGGAGCCCGCGGAGCGCTCGCTGTGTTTGGGGGGCGTCTGTGCTCGCCGGGCCCCGGGACAGGCAGAGAGCAGAGCTAAAGGAAGATTTAGAGCTCAGGAAAGGGCCCCAACAATAGACAATGGAGCCATTTAAGGGACAACAAACAACTTTATGCCCTGTGAGTTTGTCCCATTGAAGTCACGGGGTGAGGCGGCGGCGGAGGGGAATGAATGGGTGTTTTACTCTCCGTTTCAAGGCAGCCAGGGTTTTACCCACTGCACGGCCACTTCAGATGCTCTGGCATTTATTTTTTGTTCACAGGATCAGAGCCAGAGAAAGAGTGGGGACAAAAGCATCACACTGGCTGTCAAAAAAGGAAGGAAGGGAGAAAAAAGGCTTTAAAATAAGGCGCAGATGGGAAAATATGAATATTCTGCTGAAGAAAGCCGAGCAGAAAGGGACTGAATATCTCCTAGAAAGGGCTCTGAGGCTAGTTTGGAGTTGGAGAGCTGGGGCAGACCCTTTTTCAGAGCACTGAGGGCTCCGAGGGGATGTGGTGGGGTCAGGAAGCTGAAATCTGTGCCCCAGGGGCCGGAGGTTTGAGGGGTATCTGTGTCTCAGGCCCCCCTGGATCAGGAGCATTTGGCTGCAGCAGACCCTGTGGCTGTGGTAGCACAAGCAAGGGCAGCAAGTTCGGGCTGAAAGCGTTAAAGGATCTTCTGTTCCCTCCCTGTGCTGTTCTGCCTCCAGCACAGCTGGGCTTCGGTAGCAGCTTCGTGCGGGAGCAGTAACGAGGGGACATAAAGATAGATCCTTCTGGAGACAGGAAAATTTAGGAAACAATTCCCTCTCCTCGGATTCCGCCCCGGGCTGCCAGATGGAAGAGGGCTGTGCCCTCGGTGGCAGCACAGTGGGTGCTTTACTGAGAGGTGCTTGGGCTCCTGGCCTTTGTTATGTTGGGAATGAGCTGTGAGGGTTTTCCGGGAGTTTAGGAAGTTAAAAATAGAAATAATTTGAGAGAAATAAATAAAAACACCCAATCAACCCGACCAAAAATTGAGCAGGAGCAGCGGTAGGAAGGGAGAGCTGGATGCAGGGTGTCTGGGGGAAAATGTGCTGGATGAGAATGTGCTGCCCTGCTCTGCATCCTTCGGGGCTTGGCTCCTGTCAGGACTCCAGCCCAGTGCTGGGGGTTGTAGGCCTGAGTGTGTTTCCACAAATAATTGCTTTTAACTGAGCCGTTGTGGCCAAAGGATCTCTTTTTTCCCTGGTAACTAGCAATGGCAAAACCTCTGATGCTCGTGAGTGTCAAAATCCTCTTCTCCCCCTTTCCCCACCTTTGCTCTTTGTGGGATCTGGGAAGGCACCCCCATTGCTCCCCGGGGCTGGTCCTGCAGGGCAGTGGATGATTCAGGGATGCTCCATCCTACTGCCAGCCCTGGAGATGCTTCTCCGGCAGCTGCTCTGTGAGAGAGGTTAATGAGCGCAATTAATAGTGAATGCTCTAATTGCAGACATTTAGTGGGAGACTTTATGATTATTGTTTTCATCTGCAGTTGTGCCCAGTGCTTGGGTGTCTCTTTATTAGAGGAAATAAAGCTGTAATTAGTCACTGTCTAATCCCAGTGCTGGCAGGAGACCTGTGGGGATGCAACAACTCGCTCTGTACCAAAGGGTGCCTTGGCAGCCCCTGTCATTCCCTCATTCAGTGCCCCAGTGAGGTGGGCTTTGGGCTGACTGATAGATTTTTTGAGCCAAAACCAGCGTGGGGACCCACAGCAAGCAAAGCCTTAATAGCACACCCAGAGCAGCTCTGCTCCCATAGGAATATGGCAATGGAGTTCTCCTTTAGGTGAAATTAGTGCCCAGGCTGCTTAAGGATAGTTGTCCTACGCTGTGTTATGTGATAGGAAGATGTGTCTGAGAGTTTCATCTCTGCTCTGGGTGACACTATTCATACGAGTTTATCTCTTTTATGGATTTGAAGCTTTTCCAGATACATATCAAAGACCTTTCCTTGCTTCCAACATGAATAATATATGCTGGCGCAGCTCCTCATAAATCATCTGTGTCCCTGTGCCACAGAGAGGCAGCAGGGCTGGTTTAAGTACATACAACTGCATTTCAGCCCATGGAGAACGTGGCAAGAGCACCTTCCACCTTCCTCCTGGTGGGATCACTGGCTCAGTGCACGAGCCAGGTGCATCCAGGAGATGCCCATGGGAAGGGTGACTCTTCAGTCCCATCCTTTGCCTTTGAGACTGAGGAGTGTGGGCTCCTGGCTCGGCCAGGAAGGCTCACCAGCTGCTGGGGGATCAGCACCAGTGCGGCTGTGTTTGTTCCATGCCACTGGGAGCATCCTGGTGCTGCTCTGGGAGCTGGGCCGTGCCCAAGGTAGCCCTGAAAAGCCTCTGGGACCTGGGAAGCTCTTCCATGTTAAAAGTCTGCAAAGCCTAATGGGATTCAGTGGTTTGAGGGGAGGTTGTAACTGGGGGTCCTGGGCTCAGGAGGGGCTGGTGGACACCTAAGCCACACTTTCCTCTGTTTGCAGGTCTATCCTTCACCCTCGGACTCTTCCTTGCAGGCACTCAGAGGCACAGCACCCATGGGAGCAGCTGACCCACCCCATCATCCGGAGCATCCCCCAGTCTGACTTACAGCAGAGGTTTTCCAAGGAAAAGCCTGCTGCATATAAGGTGTGACAGCATTCTCTCTAAAATCAATTATTTGGAGTTTATAGAGCATGTTTTCCATTACCTAATGTGCTGTAGCCAGTGTATCTGTTGATTTAAAGGATTCTTTCCTTTTTTTATTTCACCTTGGCTTGTCTTTTATCAGAAATCATTTTGAAACTTTTTAATTTATGGGCTTTTATTGCAATACTCAATTCATCCTGAGTAGTCTATTATTAAGTGTTCTCGAGGCTCTTATTGTCCTTTATCGGAGGATTGTATCTCTGTGCAATTCATCTGTAGTCATTCTTCAGAGGGAAAATCTTTTCATATTAGCTTTCTTTCATCACTCGATGACAACTCTTGAATACATCATTATTCAGCAGCGGGTTTAGAAATTATAATCATTAGGCAATTTTTCATATAATCTGATTTTATAAACTGTTTCTTTTTATTATCTTTTGATGGAAAACAGTAAATGCATCTGTCTGGTTTGATCCTCTCTGATAACAGTAATAGAAAAACTAAGTAAGGACATCTTATTGAGGGAGCAGCCTGGCTGCATGTCTTATATGCACAGATCCAAAGGTTATTTCATGTGAGGCGGAATTAGCAGCTCCAGCTGGAGCCACACACTCCCAGAACAAATTCCCAACAGCAACACCACACATTTTGTGGTCCATTGTCACCCCTCAATTGACTTTTGGAGTGATGGAATTGCATTTATAAAATTAAAAGGGGGGGAAAAAAATAGGAAGGAGGGGAAGGAGAGTCCCATCAATGTGTTTGCAAGCAGTTTTTTGGGAATAAGTGTCTCCTTTCCCCTCCCCAGCCAGGCAAGGGAGATGCACCTGCTATGATGTGGGGAATGTAGGGATCCCTAGTACTGGTGTTGTTTCCTATTTAAGAAACTTGTGCTTTGGCTTTATAATTATGGCAAATCGAATCTCCACGTTTCTTTTTCTCCTCAGAAACGTGGGAGAGGCAGCCAAGCCTCCCCGTGGCTGGAAGAGGGGGGAATAAAGCAAATGTGCTGCTTCATCACTTCCCTGCTTCTGAAGTGTGGGGGACCAATGGAGTCACAACACCCAAGATCCATCACGACTTCAGACCTGGCTACCCATTTTGAGCCACCTCCCAGGGGCTGGGAAATGTCATTTAAATCCAAACATGTCACCTGGAGAAAGGCACCTGCCTATGGGATGGGCTTGCAACAGGTAGGTTGGGGCTGGTGCCTCCTCAGGACCCACCCTTTCACCATCTCCTTTAGAAATAGCCAAAACTTGCTCGGAATTTGGGCAGGGGGAGGTGACTGGCTGGCCGCGTGTCCCTGGGCTTTGGCAGACCCTCTCCTGCCCATCCTGATGGTTAGGGAGACACCCAGAGGTCACAAGCCCCATCCCTTTGCCCTCCTGTTCTGCTGCGATTGTGTTTGCAGCATAACCCTCACTTCCATCTCCCAGAGGTGAGAGGGACCCAGTGCGACAGGGACCTCTGGCAAACAGGGTGCAGATTCCCGGGTTGCTTTTTTTGTTCTGTATTGAAGTCTATTCCCAGAAACACCACTGAGGAGCAGGGATTTAATGACAGCCGCAAGTGCACTGTGGTCATCCCTTTTCCCTTGCTCAGGAGGGGAAGCATCCTCGGCTCTTTCAACCCCCACGGAAGGGAGGGAACACTGGGAACCTCAGGGCAATCCCCCTTCTCGTCTGCCCTCCCCAAAAAGAGGAGCCGTGTGAGCATCCCCAGTGCCCGAGCCCAGCAGAGGGAGGGAGGGAGAGAGGGAAGGAGGGAGGCTTGATGTCTTATTTAGCTCGGTCGTAACCAGCCTTCAGTGACATGAACCAATAAAACATTGTTGATTCAAAGCTTAGTTCATGAAGCCTCTAATCCCGCGGCAGATAGCAAACAGATAACAGGGACACTCTAATTTTCTGTAGTTTATTCGAGAAGACAGAGGGAGATAATGCACCGCAGGGCAAATACGCGTTATTGCTTTAAACACAAAAATAAATCCCCGCTCGTTTAGAAACGCCGAAGAGGTGTTTCCCCGCGCAGGACTTATCCGGGGGCTCCGGGCTGTAATGGCTTTATCGGGCAGGGCCCCGCCGCTGCTGCCCGCCGCAGGGACAGGAGGATGGCGATTGCCATCTCCCGGCGCGCTGCGATGCTGCAGCAGCGCTGCTGGCCCGCGGGACCACCGGCTCTGTCCCCCTCCGTGCCCTGGGAGCCCGCAGGGTCCCTCTCCCGGCTCCTTTCCCCGCGTGTCACACGCGGTCACTGCGGCCAGCTCCGGTCCTCGAGGCTGGAGAGGTGGCACCGGGTGGGGACCCTGGCACCGGGCGGGGACCCTGGCACCGGGACACGGAGCTTTGGGAAGCTCCTGGGGCGCTGCCCAGGGCACAGCGGGCACGGGCTGCCCCTCGCTGCGACACGGATTTAGCGGTTGGGGACGTCCCTGAGCTGCGGGACAAATGCTGCGCCCGTGGGCCGGAGGGTGAGGGTTTGGGCGCCTGTCCCTCTCCCTCGGAGGGGACACGGGTGGCCCTGCGGGGGCTGCGTGCGGGGCAGAGCCGAGCCCCAGCGGGGAGCTGGTTGGAGCCCCGCAGGGGCAGAGCTGCGCCCCGGGGTGGGCTTTGGGCGCTGCCTGCCCGCGGGGGAGCCCCGCTGTTTATTCCAGCGCCTCTCTGCACATGGGCCGGAGCGGCGCAAATATTTGCCGTGTGGCACTTCTGTGTGCGTTGGCAGGGACCGGGTGTAGAGGCTGCCTGTCCCCAGGGCCGGGGCATCGCCCGAGCAGCGGCTTTTCGCACTTGCTGGGCTTTGGTTTGCCGTGGGAGGATCCTGGCAGGGAGGATGCGCCAGAGGAGGATGCACCGCCCGTCGCAGCTCGGGGTCCCCGGGGAGCTGCCCGCAGGCTCTACTCGGGGGCACTTCGGTGGCACCAGCTCGCAAAGGGTCAGTGGCACTGAGGGGGCACCCTGGGGCGAGCCCTGCTCGCTGTTCCCCATCCAGAGAAGGTTTTCCTGGCCCGGGATGCGGGAGGAGACATCCCTGGTACCCCGCAGTTCTGGGAAGCGCCACTAGAGGGAGCCGCAGGCGCCCCCCCAGGCCGGCGGCCGCCTCTGCCTCTTGTCGCAGCTTTTCGCCCTCTTTTCCCACTTCAGGGGACTTTCCACGCGATCCTGACGCCGCCTTGCTGTGCCCTGACCTGCTCCGGGGCTGTGGTGGAAGCACAGCCTGCCTCATGTTGGTAGCCTTCCCAAAGCCTCTCCCCCCGAAAATCCACCTCAGCCCCGACTTCTTTTCACCCGAGGAATTAGTTTTTGAGAACAATTTACTTTCCTCTCCCCCTTATTTTGAATATTTGAAGCCTTGCCCAAAATGCACATTTTGCGGGGTAGTGCTGACAATCCTTAAATACTTCTAATTTTTGCCAAAGAGACCCTGGAGAACTTTATCTCCATTCCCAAATTTCACACCTTTACATTTCTGGAAATGATGGCTGATAAGATAAAGGTGCCTCCTTCACCTCTGCTGGTCCATCTCTCCTTAAATATAATACTGGAAAAAACCCAAACCCTCAAAAGCTTCATGTAAATATCTGTATTTTTAAAACTGTAAATATTGACATTTAGGTATGGTGTTTTGTTTTCTTTTTAGAGATTTTTTTCGGTGAAGGGATTAATGAAATAAACAACTTCTGCTCATGCTCAAAGCCAGGCTGGACGGTGCTTGGAGCAATCTGGTCTAGTGGAAGGTGCCCCTGCCCATGCAGGGGGCTGAAATGAGATGAGTTTTAAGGTCCCTTCCAACCCAAACCATTCAGCAATTCCATGTGGATTTTTCCCTTGGAATTGCTCTCCTGTGGTGTTCAGCTGCTGGGAGCTGGTCCCTCAGGTGTGTGGCCACCTCCATCCTTGCTCTGCCCCCAAGGTTATCGGTGGCAAAGTCCTGGCAGGGATAAAAACAGCTCCTGTGGCTCTTTGGAGTTGCTTCCCAGGAAAATCCTCATGGGAATCCCCAACTCTGCCAGTTCATACAATTCCCCCTCGGCTCTGGGCACCAGGTTATGGTTATTCTGCTCTGACCTTGTCCCTGGCAGACAGAGCTGGAGTGTTTGCTGTTTTTCCCTGTGTAAGCTTCCTGCTTTCTCCTCCCTTACCCAGGTCCATCTGAACTTGCTGCTGCCTCTGCCTTTCCTTTGGAGTGAAGGTGCAGGTGCTGTTGGCAGGTTGAGCACCCAAGGCCCTGCAAAGCACCCCTGTGGCAGCAGGATTTTGAAAGCCGTGGTCTTATTCCCTGTGTCTTGTTATGTCAAAGAGAATTTTGGCACTTTGAAGGCACTTCATGTTGGAAATACCCCGATGGAGCAGCTCAACAGCACCTGCAGCTTCGGAGAGCCTCGGACGTCCCGCATGCAGGTGGGTGGAATTTGCACATGTACGCGGGGAGATGTCCTTCCACAAAGGGAATTCAGGAGGAATTCCTCCACAGGAAGGGTTGTCAGACACTGCAAGGGGCTGCCCAGGGAGTTGGTGGGGTCCCCATCCCTGGGGGTGTCCAAGGAACGACTGGAGGTGGCACTCGGTGCTCCGGGCTGGGGGACAGGGTGGGTGTCTGGCACAGGCTGGACTGGATCTCAGAGGTCTTTTCCAACCTGAATGGTTCTGTGAAAGCAAATCCCACGCCAGCACCACCCCCCCAACCGTGTCAGAGCTGGGTTTCCACACAGACACCTCTTACAGCAGCACTTCTGGCACAACCGGTTCCCCTCGGTGCCGAGATCGGTATCAAGTTTGAAGTTCAGGCTGTATTGACAGAGATTTTGTCAACATGGAGGTGTTGAAGGACGGGGTATTTGTGGAAGAAGTCACAAAGAGGTGAAAGATATCCCCTTCAGGGGTCCCTTTCCTGCCCAACAGGCCTCTGCTTGCTGGTATTTTCCAGGAGAAGCCGGAGGTGTGGATGTGCCTCCATGTCCTTGTGCCCAGCTTGGCCAACATCCATCTGAGGAGTGACGATGGCGATGGCAAGAAGTGACAGAGCAGAAACCAGAGCCCTCTCAGAACTGATCTGTCCTGGAAAACAGGCTTGGAGCCTTTTGGGACTCAAACATCCTAAATAAGAGATGCGGGACTAGCAGCTGACCATGGACACATGACATGGGCTGGTGGAAAGGGAGTTTGCCCTATCAGGGGACTTGGGTTCTCTCCGCCTTTTTTCCCCCCTAATACATTATCCTGGGGTATTCCTTCACCCTTCTTGGGCTCATCATCCCTCTTTTGCTGACCAGGGCAAGCTCCTTGGCATGGAGCTGCCTTTTGGAAGGGCTGGGGGGAGCACCTGCAGGCAGGATGGAGGCTGAGCCCACTCTGGAGAAAATTACTGTAGGAAGAGTAACAAGCAGTTCTGGGGACTTTTTCCATGTCCTTGTGGCTGCTCAGGGGAGTCCCTTCCTTGGGGCAGGGACACAGCTCGTGGCTCACCCCCAGTTCTGTGTCCCAGTGATAGGAAATGAATATTTTTGAGGCTGCTGTTGATGTTTGGTGGTGGATGGCAAAGTGGGAGGGTGGGCACCAAAGAAATGGGGGTCAAAATGATGGATGGATGGATGGATGGATGGATGGATGGATGGATGGATGGATGGATGGATGGATGGATGGATGGATGGATGGATGGATGTCCCCTGCCAGCCTCATTCCCTTGGAAAGCTGGAAGTGCTGCTCAGGCTCCCAGGAGAGAGGGGAAGTGATCCCAGGGGGTTTCAACCACTGGGCTTTCTGAGGAAAATGAATCATGTTCAGTTTTATGAGAGGCTTTATTAATTCCAGGGTGAGGAGTTTTCAGGAGCAGAGCAGATCCAGTGTGAGGAGTGTGGACAGCTAGGCCTGTGCCTCCTCTGTTTACTCATTGCTCAAGGACTCTGGAGGAGGAAATTAATTTGAAGTGTTATTTTTCAGATATCTGTAACAGAGAAAAACAGGCCATTGTGTCTCCTCTTGAGATAATGATCAGCACAGGAGAGAAGAGGCTGGAGCCGGGCTGTTCTCGCTTTCATCCCCACACCAGGATCAGGTAACCTGGCACAAATGTTGTTTTAAGACTTCTTTTGGTCTCTCCCAGCCCTGATTGGGGTGGGTGGAGGTTTTGTCTTCAGTGGCCCCTGGACTGGCTGGACATGGATGGTTTCCTCATTCCTACAGTTTCCCAGGACACAGGTGTGAATACAAAGCCACCTTTGCCCAAGCAGCATTTAAGGTTTTTTCCTTCTCGTGTCCCCTGTTTCCTTACTCTCCTTCCTAAACCCTCTTTGGTTGCCTGCAGAGCCTCTGGGTGCGTGGGAAGGCGGGCACGGCCTCTGAGCAGCCCAGGAGCATCCTCTCTTCCCACAGCTCCTTCCCCGGGCAGGCTGAGCCCCACCATCACCCACCAGCGATGGTTTCGTGCCTCCTGCCATGCTCCCCTGCTTCCAAATCCATCACGGGCCGCCTAACGCAGTGCGTTCCCTCCCTCTGCTGGTTTGCCTCCCGCAGCAGCGAGGCCAGCCCCTTGTCTTGTCTAATTGGGGTCGGGCGAGCAAACACTACAAACCCATTAACCCCCCCCAAATGCCCACAGCTTTGGCAGCTGAGGGAGCTCAGGGCGTGCTCCATGATGTTTGAATTTTCGCAGGGATGCACGTCAACTGGATGCAATCCCAAAGTGCTAAATGCAACTCGCTCCTAATTGCATTGTTTCCGCTGATCTCCGATGAAATTATTTATGTGTCTAACAAGCATGTTTGGCTTCAATAGTCTTTAAACTTTATATGAGTTTTCCATGTGCTTGTTTGCTAAAAAGAGTCCAAGCGCTGGCAGGTTGGGGTTATTTTTACCCCCCAATTAATTGTGTTTTCTTTCACTCCCTCGCATGTATTTTTACTCTCTCCCTCCTCCCCGGCGGTGCCAGCAGCAGGACGGGAAGGGTGGCTGGAGAGGGGCCAGATTTGGCTTCAGATCATTTCTCCTCCAGTCTCTGAAAAACCAGATTCTGTTTGTCATTTGCTCTGCTCTCCCGGCGTTGTGTCATGGCCATGGTATTGCTGATGGATTTCCAGCTCTGCTCATGGAGCAGGGCACAAGGTTTTCATAAGCACATTAATCTTAAAAGAAAATCTGTCAGGAGCAAACAATACCCCTATGAATGATGTTGTAAAGACACATACTAACTCTAAACATCCATTACCCAAGAATATTAACTTATAGAGGAGCTCCATTTCCTCTTACTCCTTTTTAATAGGTACCTGAGACCCAAAGTACTTCCACATTGGAGAATTTGCTCAGAGATGTGAAATTGTGCAAGATAAGCCCCTCGACAGAAGATGTTCCAGCAGAGCTTGGGCTGAAGAGGGGGAGACTGTCAAGGCTGGGCTCCTCTCTGGGATCTGCTCCCATTTTGGGGTTCCTCTGGCCCCTAAACCCTTTTCCTGGCCGTGTGAGGATGGCTGGGTACCACAGACCTGCTCCTGAGGAGGGAGCACAGCCTCATCCCAAGTGTCTCCTGCCTGGAAGCTGTTTCCATGCTCCCATGGCAGTGGGTTTAGGCACCCCCCTGCCCCAACACACACACACACACACACATGCTCCTTTTTTGGGAAGGGAGCAGCCTGTGTGGCAGGAATAAAACATCTGAGGTTGCTTTAAATGTCCCTTGGAGCCAGGCCAGCAGCACAGGCAAGGAAAAGCTGGTAGCTTGTTTTAATTTAATGGTGTTGAAGTGTTCTACTGCAATTAAGCATCTGAAAATTAAACAGAAACAGTCATTAAGTCTGGTGATACAAACCCACCAGACCAGAGAATATAAATTATTTCAAATGGTAAATGCCAAAGCCGTGTTTAGGATAGGGATGTTTCCCCTTATTAGCCCTTATCTGTTGTTTTAAATCAGAGGAACTTAATCCCGAGGAAATTAATCACTGCAGATGTTGGATCCTGGTGCAGGTTGCTCCTTCAGCCCGTGTGAGGGCTTGGGAGAGGGAAATTCAATCCCTGGCAGAAGTGAAGAAGGTGATGTCTATCTCTTGTGAGGGTTTCCTGTGCTCTCCCAGTCCCTCCATCCCACCCCCAGCCATCCCAGGGAATTCCATCCCCTCCCTGCCTGAGCTGCAGACTCGCATTTGAAGCTGTCGGGGTCATTCCCTGGTGGAGATGCTCCCCTTTTCCTGCATCCTGGCTGGCAGGACCAGCACTGGGTCACCCCCGAGTGTGTGTTGGGGGGCAATGACCCAGCCCAGGCTGTGCCCCTGAGGCTCTTCCTCCACCCCCTGGGCCAGGCCAGGCTTTGGGAGGGGAAATGGTGTTTTGATGCCGGCAAGGAGTGAAGTTGGGAAGGCAGAGGTGGTGGAGGGCACGAGGGGGAATTTGTGCTGAAAAATCACCCACGTCATGTGGTGCAAAAGCTGCTGAGAGGGGAAGGAGGGCGCAGGGTCCCCAAACCCATCCGAGCTGCTGGCTGGGCACATCAGGGTAGTTTATCCAGGCAGTTCTGGGAATTCAGGGCTCTGCCTCCATCTGCAGTGCTGGCCAGATGAGCTGACAGACAACCTGGATCTGTAAAACTTCCAGCAGTTCCTGCAGTTTGCCTTTACAAGCCTGGCCTTGCTGTGCCGTGAACATCGGCCAAGCTCGGAGCCAGGTAAGCGCAGGAACGCTTGTTTAAATTCCTCATCTTTCACCAAAAGCAAGACTTAAGCCCGGCTTTAAAGCTAAGCACGTGTTTTAAGTGCATTCCTGAGCGGGGGCTCTGAGGCCCGTTGACGTGAGCAGAAAGCTCCTCCGCCTGCTTCAGTGGGATTTTCCCTGCCTGAAATGGAGTCCAGAGCTCCTGAAATAAATACCCACGGCTCTGTGGATGGGGAACCACATGGAGCCTCATGAATGCTCGTTCCCAGAAAAGGATCCGGCTCATTCATATGCCTGCATCATGTGTATTAAATCCTCCTGACGTCTCCCACAATTCCAGCAAATAAATGGGAACCAGAATGGGTCCTGTGCCCCGAGAGCGCTCTGCTCACGGTGGTGTTGAATGAATGGCAGGGGCACTGCTTGTCAGCAACCTTTCCAAACTGAGCTGCCATTTGCCCCTTGCCAGTGCAAGATGTGAAATGTCATTCCCATTTTATCCCAGTTACTGGCCTGGCCATCCACGAGGACTTCTGGCATCGCACGCTTCCGATAACACCCAATCACTCAGATAACCCCTTTCCCTGCAGGCACAGCGCTGGATGTAGAGGGGGAATTCCAGCAAGGAGCCACTGGGTTTGCAGTCCCCATCCCAGACGTTCCCATTCCAAGGCTCGCTGCTCTTCCAGGCAAACAGCGGCAGCATTCCCCTGATCTCCCTTGTTTCTTGCTTTACTTAAAGCCTTTGGGAGCTGATCTCATGGATGTGAGTTGATCATCCAGATCCATGGAGGCTCCCTGGGAAATACCTGGCTTTCCACACGATGGAATCTCCCACTCCATCTCCCCCCAGAGCTGCAGATCAGTGCCATGAATGTATTTTCTTACACAAGCAAAATGCAGTGCCTGCTGTCCATGAAGTATTTGAAAAGAAACAACCTGGAGGAGTTTTTTCTCCCTCTCTTTCAATGCAGACTAACAGAGCACTTCCCATCAAACCTGGACCAGAAAGACCAGAAACCATTTTGGCTTTTCCCTGAAATGAACACGAAACTTTTCCAGCCACTTTCTCTTCTCCCATCTGTGAAAAAAAACCCAAACCAGCCTGAAAACTGAAATCTTTCACGTCTCAAAACATTTTTACTCCACCCCACACACCTGCTTGAAGGTTCCATTGTGGTCAAAGGGCTTTTTTTTTTTTTCCCTCCTGGAGAAAGATTTCAGTGAAAACAACATGTAGGGACATAAATAACTACTTTTCTGTTTATTTTCATTGTCTTCGGCCAGTCCTGCAGACTGAGGGAGGCAGAGCAGTGAAGAGAAGATATTCTTTGCTCCCCCATGCTGTATTTGAAGGGCCCTGTGTGAGGAGGAGCTGCCAGCACGTGAAGGCTGGAATGGGAAGCAAAGGGAGCATCACTAGTGAGGGGACCCAGGGCTGGAGGAGCCGGGCAGGGCAGACAAGGCAGCTCTTTACAGCTTCACGTGCTGTAAATCCCATTTTATATCCCCCGTGTCCCACACAGGGAGAAATAAACAGAGTTTTGTGGTGGTTACTCAGGGTCTTTACGGTGGTTTTAACGTTGTCTGCTGCTCACCTCGCCATGGCCCTGCTCGCTCGGTGTGTTTTCGCACTGATACAAGTTTCTGCTGGGAAATGATCCCTGAAAAGAGTTTACCTGCCACTAAATGGCTCTGAACCCCGTGAAATGCTTCGGAGCGGCGCCGTGAAGCTCTCGGCTCGCTGCAATGACCTGCTGAGCTCCTCCCTGAGCCTTCACCCTGGCCGAGGGCTCTGTAGTGTGGCAGCAGCCGTGAGGAGAGAACTGCCGAGGGGGGCGATGACCAGCACGGTGACATTGGGGGCCAAACTCTGCGCTGTGTGCTCAGCGCTATGAACTGCAGCCTGCCTCATCCCAGCCCACTGCCAGCACCCAGCCAGGCACGGGGCAAACCCAGGGGCAAGGTCTGCTCTGTGTGAGAGGCGTCTTGGCTGCCGGTGGGGACAAACAGGGGGTGAGGCAGCGCTGTGTCCCCCCCCCAC
>VWZG01000559.1:155756-168326 GCA_013396735.1 Grallaria varia
TTCCTGCCAGCCTGTGCCTACCCCGCGTCCACCCAGCCCGCAGTCTACGGCGGCTCCCCCGGCGGCTACATCCCCCCGGGCCCACCCTGGCAGCCGCAGGGCACCGCCCTGGCACCCCACGGCCACGGCGTGCCCGGCCACGGCGGCGACCTGGCCGCGGCCATGGCCTTCAAGCAGCCCGGCAGGGAAGGTGAGCGGGGGACGGGCCGGGGGGACAGCGGGGGGACCCCCGGCCGGGGGCGATGGGCCAGAGGGAGAGGGGCGGCGGTTTCCTCGCTGAATATCTTCAATTTCCATCGTAATTCCCCGAGGCCGAGCCCGAGCCCACCCGGCGTTCCGCTGCTCCCCGCCCAGCCCCTCCAGGCTCCGACCCCAAACCCCCGCTGTAAATTGGGAATGGTTCTCCCTCCCCGCCCGCACTCGCCGGGAATCGCCCGGGCAGCGGGAGGGTCCAGGGCGAACCCGGCGCTGCCCATGCCCTCGGAGCGCGGGGTGCGGCGGGACAGGGCAGGAGCATCTTCCCGACATCCGCCCCAGACTAACGGGGATGCGAAGGGGCCGCAAACCTCGGAATGACACGGAAAGGCAGAAACCTGAACCGGGAATTCTTAATTCCTAGTAATTAGCTATTAAGTCATGTCAATTATTTAACGATTTTTGTTCATTATTATAAGTAACGTTTTATTGGTTTTGTTCCCAGAACTAATAATTAATCATTTCTCTCCTAACGCTCTGCCGAGAATTCCAAATTTGAGGCAGAGAAGTGGGGCTGTTCTTTTACCTCCTGTTAATTATAATAGCTCATTAGTGGATCTATATTTCCTCGATGGGAGGTTTCGTTTTAAAAATCCCGATTTTTCCACCGGGAGTATAAAATCCCCGGCGATATTTTTGTTCTTTCCCGGCGAGATTGGACTTTCTATTATTTTAAGTAATTTGTAATTAATTCCGCAATTATTGGTCCATTTTTACGTCGTTTTTCTAGGGTTTTAATGTTTTATTGTTTTGATTTGGTTTTTATCCTTTACCATTTCTAATTCGGTCAACCTGCTGCGAGTAATCAAGATGCCAAGGACAGATAATTTAAATCGATTATTTAAAGAGGGGGGAAAAAAGGAGGGAGAAATCGAGAGCGGGAAAGCAAGGGAGGGGAAAGCAGGAAGGAAAAGGAATGTAAGAAAATGAAAAATAAGGAAAGGCATAAAGGGTATAAAACGACCAAAGGCAGGAAAGCCGATCTCTGCATATTTAGGGTATTTTTGAGGTATTTTAAGTGACTTGGAGCCTGAGTTTTCTGATTTGCCGATTTTTAAACTGTTGTGCCCAAAGGCTTACAGACTTTCTCTGAACGTTTGTAGGTTTTTGTTTCGCATTGGGTTTAGTTGTTGTTGTTTGTTCGCTCGTGTTTTTAAAATATAGTTTTTACAGCTTTTAAAAATTTTATTTAATTTATTTCGAATCGGTTTTCTGGTTCTGCTGCTTATCTGGGACAACACAAATACCGGATTATCTGCCAAGAAGCCTCCCCCCGCCCTGACCTGAGCCCGGGCTGGAGGAGCAAGAGTCGTCACCCTGTGGGATGGGCTTGGGGGCTTCCTGGCCCCCGGTACCTGCACAGAGTGGGAGAGGGGGACAAGGATGGAGAGAAGGAAGGAAAGACAGACAAACTCAGTCAGGCAATTCCACCCTCTCATTTCAGACCTTTTCCAAACTCACGTATTTCCAGAGAAAACTCTCCCTGGTTATCCGGGTGCCCCCGGCAGCCCCGGGATAAATACCTCCCTCCCCGAAGGCGGCGAGTGGATGGTCCAAGGGGCATTCCCATGGTCAGCGCCAGCCCTGGGGGGAGTTGGGGCCGGGGTGAAGCTCTATAGGAGCTCCACTCCCGCTGGAATGGTGGCACGGTGCCGTCCCCTCCCCTCCCAGCACCGGTGGCACAATCCCCTTCCCAAGGAAGTGCGTGGAATGTATTCTGTGTGTGGGTGGGACTGGTCTGGGTCCCCTCCCCGGGTAAATCCCGGTCCCTGCCAATGCCATCACCGTGGCCCCTGTCACTGGGCGCATTTCCCTTTTCCCTCTCTGTTTCTCGTGGATACAAGGAGCCTGACAGCCCCTTTTCCAGGGCTGCCTTTGCCAGGGGCTGGATGAGGGGCCCTGAGGGGCAGAACTCTTCTTGGGGGGCTGTTGGAGGGGTGTCTGTGTGCTCTTAGTCCGTCAATCCCCTGCCTTGTTGTCTGTTTTTTTCTTCTCCACCTTTCCTGCAGTCGTGGACAGAAAACCCATCAGCCCTGTGGGGAAACCTCCGGACCCTCTAAGCACCATCCATGGACTCTCTATCCCAACCTCCTCGTCCTAGAGCCGTGGAGCAGCTGCCTGGAGACAGGGACTCTTGGAATAAGCACCTACACCTTGTAACTGAGGCCTGAAGTGCTATCGAACTGTTTCCGGAGTGCCACTGCCACTGCAGGGACGAGGAGACAGCCCGGGCAGCGAGAGGTGACTTTCTCCCGCGGCAGACCTTGGGCAGGACATTCCCAAAGTGGCACTTTACCTCCGTTGGATCAGAAAGGGGTGACAGAAGAGGCTCAGTCTTTTTCCCTTATTTTGGTTTGGTTTTTTTTCCCCCCTCTTGCTTTCTCTTTCCCCATGACCCCGAAGACCGCTGGCAGCAGTGAGTGCATCCGTCCCCAGCCACCGCTGGGAGCATCCCTGGTTCTGCCCCAGCCCAAGGGAGCAATTTCTGGCTCTCCCACGCTGGAGCATCCATGTTGGAACCCCTTCTCCATCCTCATTCCCGAGGCTCTGCCCCGGAATAGGAACGGACGAATGTGCCACAACATTTTCTGATTTATTTTTCTAATAACAAACCTCAATAAAAAGTGACAGCCGTGGGTACCCGCCGCTGCCCTCCCTCCCTCCCTCTCTCGGGGTCTGGCTGAGCACTGTCCCTTCTCCTGGGGTCTCCCAGCCTCAGGCCACGTCTACGAGCCAGGAAAGGATTCTCAGGGGCGCGCTTTGAATTTCCCTGGGCCGGGGCTGGATTTGTGCCCCTGCCCCGATGGGATGGCACTGCAGTCCTGCTCCCCACACTTCATCGCGGGCTTCTCCTGCCTCCAGGGAGTCCATGGCCTCGCTGGGTGACTCCCGACGGGGCTACGGGGCAGTCCTGGCCCCCTCCCGGCCACTTCACCCGCTGCCAGGGGACTGGTGGGGGCTGCCCACCCAGCAGGGCTTGTCACCGTGTCCCTCCCTCCTGGCCGGGCGGCTGGGGGGGCTCGGGTTGGGCTCCATCGGCTCTTGCATTCCCTGGCTCCGCCAGCCGCTGCCATTGGCGGCCGTCCCTTCATTGTCTGCAGCAGGGGAAGGTCCTCCAGCGGGGCAGGCAGGAAATATCCTGGCAGGAGAATACACGCCTGGCTTTCTGCAGAGAGCGCGTCTCGGTGGGAGGGAGAGCGGGAGCCAGAGGGATGCCAAGCGCATCCCACTCCAGGAAACCAGCCCGTCTCCAGGCTGGGGGTGGCACGATGCGGTTCGGCCTCTGCCCCTGCGAAGCCCCCAGCTGGAGCAGGGCTGTGCGTCCCACTGCAAAGGTGGCGAGGGGAAGGGGGCAATTTTAAGTAGGTGAGAGGATTGTCCTCTCAATCTGTCGCTGATTGCGTTCTAAAGGATGTGAGGACGGAGGAGCCACCTGGCACGAACGGCCTGGCCAATACTCTGCCGGGTTTATCCATTTCAAGCCGCGTTCCGGTGTGTGGCAGAGCGGCTTCGGAGTGACCATGGACAGAAAGAGCCTCCGAAGCGCCGGGGTGTGCCGTGGGCTCCCAGCACCCCGCTGGGGCTCCAGCTCCCATCTCACCTGCACCCCGTGGAGGTGGCACAGGGGCCCTGATGGATCTGGGATGGACAAGGAGTGCTGGAGTCGGGCAGAGTGCAGTCCTTTCCATCAGCGTCCTGCCGGGATCGTGCGCCAGTGCCTCGGTTATCCCCGGAGTTATTCCCGTCCAAGACTGTCACGGAGCTGCCCCAACCCGCACCAACCGCTGGATGCTGAGCATCCCTCCGAGCCCCAAGGCAAAGGCGACCCTTTGCGGGCTCTCGCTGGGCACGGCAGCCCGAGGAACAGCGTCCCGAGCCCAGGCAGCTCGGCCTGCAGCTCCATCCGTGCGCTGCCAGGTGGGATTTGCCACCAGAGGGAGACCCCCTTGTTCCAGAGGCACGGGAGAGCCGCCCGCTGCAGCCGGCGGGGGAGCCCCACATTCCCAGCGGGAACGGAGGGACACGCGGGGCGTCTGCCCGGCTGCGACCTCTTCTGCTGCGGGGCTCGGGGGCTCGGGGGCTTCTGTGCCCTCGGGCTTCTGGTTCCTGCTCTTTTGCTCACTGTTGGACTGGCAGCAGCCTTTACGGAGAACGCGAATTTCATGGTTTTGTTTGGAGAAGAGATTTTCTCATTAAAAAAATACAACCCAAAACATGTCTCCGTGCCCGGCAGCATTTTTGGTGCAGGCAGAGCAACCAAAAAGCCAGATTCGGTGGCCTGTCCCATGCAGAGCCACTGTCACCTCTCAGGACAGGGCCAGGACACCAAGGCTTGGTGTCCCCAGTGAGGAGGGTTAAGTGGAAGCCTTGCTGGGTGGAAAACACTCTCTGTTCCTGTATCCCCCTGGGAGCAGGTGGAGTCCTTCCTGGAGGCCAGCAGCCATGGGGAGAATCCCCGGGGAAATTCGGTGCCTGCCTTGTACCTCAGGTAAGTCATTCCCTGCCACAGAAAAATGCTGGGAGCAGAGACCCCAAATAAATCCCGAAATAAAATCAGTCCTTTAAGCATGAGCTGCTGCTCTGCCTTGCCATGAGCCAGGCTCGCAGCAGATTCCTGCTGCACAGGCAGACTGACATAATCCAGGGAAAATTGGACTTGATGGGAGCAGAACTTTTGGAATTGATGGTAACAGAGCAAGAGGGTGGAAACAATCTGCTCTGACACTTCTGCAGTGAGGGTTTTGTCAAAATCGCTACCATCCCTCGGAACATGTCAATTTTGATGAACTGGTTCTTTCTGTCTGAAAGGGGAAAAAAAAAAAAAAGAGGTTAAAACTGTTTCTATCATCTCTACCTGCCCCATAAATCTTCAGCACTGTCTGGAGAGTGTGGAGCAGGATGGAGAATGTTACAGACCTCACTCAGACCTGGGCTCTGTTACTGGAGACCCGCTGGTGGACTGTGGGGTCCAGTGTTCTGTAAGTGGTACTCAGGCTGGAAAACAGTCTGTATACAATTCTCTAGATTGGTACAAACCTTTTGGGTTGTATTTGTGACTAAATCCTCCTCCTCTTGGAGGAACACATGAGAATCTGAGCCCAGCTCTAGAGAGAAGCTGCAAATCCAACCTTCATTTGCAAGGTTATAAACCTGCTCATGACTGCTCAAGTTGTGCTAGAAAATGGGAATTTGATTCCCAAATCGCTCAGGCACTCCCTAACATTTTCCCTTAGCAAACAGTTCTTCTTTAGGTGGGGAACTGGGCTAGACCAGTCCACCAGCAGGTTTCTACCAGTGCTGGTAGGCATGGAGACCTCCCCCATAACCCTTCCTGGCTGCTCACAGCCTGTGGCCAAAGAAAACCCCACCTCAGCTCCTCATTTCACACCTTGAGATGCCCAATAACTGTCCCAAACCAGATGAGGCTCCTCCCTGAGGGGGTCCTGAGGTGGGGAGCCACCAGACAGAAGGTTGACTCTTACACCGACAACACCTTCTGGGGAAGAATCTGGATCGTTTGCCTTTTGGTTTGAGGAAACCCAGAGTTTCCCCCAGAATCGGGAGAGTGTGGTACTGAAAGTCACCCCTTTGCTCAGTGTCCGCTTGCTGAGCTCTGCCCTGGAGCCTGATGGAGCCCTATGGAGAGAGCAGGGTCTGTGTGACCCGGGGAGTCCCAAAAGTGACGGTGACAATCTCCCCAGCCACAATTCTGCCACAGAAGCACCTGCTGACATCGGCACCTTGTACGGCTGCGGTATTTCTGTCGCTTGCTTGGTGCTTGACAGCGAGAGCATGGAGAAGAGCAGGATTTCATTCCCTGGAGGTGCCGAGGGAGGTTTGGGACCGGGAGGTTTAGAGGGAAAGCCTCAGAGGTGGGAGTGTTTGGTGATCAGCAGCAACCCGGGCTGGAGCTGCCACAGGAGGAGAGCAGAGGGAGCGCAGCCGCGTCCGAGCTCTGACAACAGCTCCTCTCAGCAATCTGTGGAAAGCTGGTGATGATAAATCCAAGGAAAAAATTTCCTGAGCCCTAATTATAGTGTTACTCAGCCACCGAGAAACTCTGTGGGTTTCAGCCTCTTCGCAGAAGCTTCCAAGTCAATGGATTTTGGAGCAAACTGGGGAAAGAAGACCAATGACTCGCACAGGGATGACAAGTCTTTTCTTCCTTGACTTGGTACTACTGACAGGAACACAGTATTTCCCTCGGGAAAACACCCCCCGCCCCAAACCATCCCTCAGGCTGCAGCATAAATATGAAAGCACTTTTTAATCTCAAAGCTATATTAACCTGGCAAGGCCGACCAAAGCTTTTGCTGCGGCTCTCCCGGAGATAGCACTGTTTTGGCACCAGGTTCCCAGAAAGTGATGTCATCCGGAATTTATATGCCAGAGTTTTCCCTTTCTTCTTCAGATTTGTGGCAATGTCAAAGTTCTTCTCTGGAGCAGATCTGGTTTTAATATTTCGTATTTACGTTTTTCATTTCGGGGCTGGCTGGAACCTCTTTTGGTTTCAACCTTGCAGATGCTGACGCGAGGGAGGCTGGAAGGAACGAGGAAGAGGAGCCGGGAGGGACTGATGGGCAGCCTTCATTCCCTAAGCCTTGGGAAGTGGCCTTAAAATAGTCCCTGCTTATTTCTTAGGAGCCGTAATTGCCTCTGCTCCGACCCGCTGCTGCTCCTGCGCCCCTTCCCGCAGGAAAGGCCTCACTTGGCCAAAAAGGAGGGCTGGTCAGCTGATCCCAGCTCTGGTGACCTTGCTGGAGCTGCCAAATCTCAGGGGTTCACATAAAGTCCCAGGGATGTGAAAGTCCCAAGGGCCGGCCACAATCCAGCAGGACCACGCACAGGGTCCGATGGTATCCATGTCCCGGGATAGCACCCGCTGGGAGAGGGCCATGGCTGACCCTTTTCTGATCCCAGAAGGACACAGGAGGCTTGTGGGGATGCCTAATCCCCTCCCATTCCTTGGGCTGCAGATGCCTGATGGTCTCTGGGCATTATCCATGGGGGAAAGTAAGTGGGCTCACAACAACCAGCAGGAAAAACGCAGGCTGGGATCAGGCGGCTCTGGCCAATCCTGGTGGCAGCTGTGCTGTGCCACAAACCCTTTTCTGCAGAAACACTCTGAAGCCAGCAGGGTATTCGTCTTTTTTCTTCCTTGGGTTGCCAAAGAGTCATATTTTAAAGTTGGGAATGGTTGTCAGCATCCAAGCACGGCCCCCGGAGCCGATGACGCAAATATGACAAGAAGCGAGGTCAGATTACGAATGAGGCCACTTCAAACCCTCTCCTGGCAAACTGGAGGTTTGAAGAAAGAGATGAAATGTGCTGAGAAAAAAAAAAAAACAAACCAACAACAACCACCCAACAAACTGCTTCGTAATCTGCTTGAAAGTGAGAATAAAACACCCTCTGGCAGGAACTCGGTCTCCGTGTTTTTGGCAGGAGAGAGGCACAGACTCTGCCTGTGTCCATCCCGTGGTCACCAGGGGAGCCAACTGGTGATCTCCAAGGCCACAGCCCTCCCAGCCAAGGCTACACCCAGAATCTGCAGCACAGAGTCCCACGGCTGTGGAGGCACGTGGGGATTACTGACACGGGCATGGGGGCTTCCCAGCTTGGCTCCTGGGTGGGGGTCCATCCCTTCAGGGCATCCTGAGGACCACCAGGAGGGCTGAAGATGAAGGTAAAGAACTGCCAATAGCCACTGGCTAAAGGATGGTCAGAATTCCCTGGATTTCACCTGCCGTTTTCCTGCCGGGTTCTTCACAGGATCCCTCCACGGTGTTTGGTTTTGCACCACCAGCAGCTTTCCTGCCTCGTGAACATCCCCTTCTCCTCATGCCCCTTCCCTCGGGTGAGGCTGGACCACCTGGCTCTCCTGGGGGCTGCCCGTGGCCCCTCGCCACTCTGGGAGTCACCCGCAGGACAAACACAACCCCAGGGAAAGCTCCCAGAGCCCCAACTGCCAAACCTCCTCCAACCCCGCGATTACATTTCATCTTGTCTCCGAAGCAGCAACAAAACACCAAGTTCATGAAAAGCTGTCAGGAATCTAATTGTTTTGCAAACACTTCAGATACCTCTTCCATTTCAAGGAACCAGCGAGGTTGCTTTTGGTTTTGGAAGAACTGAGTAAGCATGAAGATTTCCAAAGCTGCTCAGATACAAAACACTATTGTTACATGGTACAGGGAAACAGCTGTGGGTTATAAGTACCCTTAATGTGAAACTTTAACTTAAAAAAAAAAGAAACAACCCAGCCCTAAAAAAGAGTTAAAGGAACAGAAAACATTTCATCCATGCTAATGTGAGGTTTTAAACATATCGGCTTTTAAGTGAATTGGCCATAACCACAACAATATTTTGGGTCTGACCAGAGCATATATTGTATGCAGATGTTAATTTGGCATTTGCATGCATGCACACAGGAAAAAACCCTTTCTACGGGCTTCTTTTCCTTGAGTGCCTTGCGATCTGGAGTCACTTTAGCTTTACAAACTGATTATAAACACTAATTACCTGCAAACATGCTGTTTGCCTTAATACAGGGCCTGCAGACTTAGGCTGGGCTTTATAAAAATGCAAAATTTGGCCGGCACGTTCCCCCCTCTGCCCCTCCAGATACAGACATTTATAGGAGCAGAATGTGCTGATTTGTCAAAAACCCAAATCCCTCCGTTAACCCTCCGGCTCCCGTTGCCAGCACCGTGTGCCAGGTGAGTCTGGGATGTTTTGGGGCTTCCAGGCTGCAGAGGTGCCACCAGAGGGGCCCTGGCTGGGAGCTGTGTCCCACACATCCCCCCAGCCCATCCCTGCTCTGTGGGACACAAGAATCCCACATGGAGCATCCTCAGCCCTGGGATGCCACTTCAGCCACATCAGCACCTCCTTGGCCCCAAACAAGGAGAATTTCCCCCAAATGTGGCCCATCCTCTCTGATCCACCCCGAGCTGGGATGGAGCTCAAGGCAGCTCCTTCTGCCACCACAGCTGTCCCACCAACGTGCCTGAGTGGGCAGTGTCCCTGTCCATGGCACAGTGTTGGACCAGATGACCTTTAAATGTCCCTTCCAACCCCAACCACCTCAGGATTCTGTGATCCCAAGGATGCAGAGGCAGCAGATGGGACAAACCCCTGGTTGTTCTGCGCCCCAAAAGAACAAGCATTTGTGGGGCACACTGTGCTGGGTCTTTGACCTGGGGGAATGTGGGATGAATCAAACAGGGGTAGCAGCTTTGGGGGTAAAATGGTGCCAGATTAAAAGAAGAAACATGGCTCTTTCAGGATTTAGCTCCATTGTCCCTTTCCAAAGGTGATTCCTCATCCTCACCTCCAGCCTCCACCTTCCAACCCGGGGGCTGGTGAGCAAGCCGTCCTGTTTGCATCTCTCTTGGGTTAACTCGGCTCTTCCTGCATTAAAAAAGAACCCCAAAATCGCCTGATAAGATGAAATCTCCATTGGCTGTGGGGCCTGTGGAGCAAGGAGCTGCCTCAGCTCTCCGAGTAACCTTCTCCAGGTTTATTTCCTCCTGGAATGCCCAGGGGCTCAGGCTGTGGAGGTTTGCTGGGGTTTGGGGGCGCTGCCATCGCCTTGGAAGCACGAACTGTGTTTCAGGTGGTTTCAAAGAGTCGTCTTGCGAGGGTTTTCCCTGTTAGTTCCTGCTCGGCTTTCATTCATCTGCAGGGAATAGCGCCGGAGTAACGTGAGCCATGGCAAATATCACCATTCCAACAGAGCCAACCCACTGTGAATGAAGACTTCTGCAAAGAATGGGGCAATAGAGCTAAAGGGCTGCTAAGTAAACTCCTTTATGTGTGACATTATGCAGGCAATGGGTTCGGAGTGTAAGAGATATTTTTCATTATATCAGTGTTATTAATTCCACCAGCTGGAAGGGGATTGGTGTGCGGAGTGCCGTGTGCTTCCCAGGTTAATAAATCTGCATAGGTTTATTGTTCGGGATAAAACCTATTTTCCTCAGCAAATAACCACGATCATTTGGGGTTAGAGCCATTCCTCAGGAAATGCTTTAGAAGTAACATTTTTATTGGTATCATAGGAAATTCATATGCCAAATAACATGGGACTATAACTTTTATCTGACTTTAAAACAAAATCTGTTATCTTTTATGGCCAGTTTCATATAGTCCCACTATCAGTTTCCATAAAATTCAACAAGCATTCCTTATTCAGGCTGGAAAATCAATAACAGAGTTGGTCGAAAAGTGAAAATGTCTTTTTTTTTTTTTTTTTGCAAACATTTTTTAAATTTCTGAATTGTTTCCATTTTGAAGCATTTGCCACCGGCTGGTTCCTGGCAGAGAAGCCTCAAAGGCTGTTGATAATGTTTGCTCTTGCACTGTATTAAAACGTCCAGGACGTGCTTTTCTGGGGGTGAGAGGAGCATTTTTCAGGGTATCATCAACTGCAACAGCGACTCTGCTTTTGCCAAAGGTTTTTTTTTTTGCCGTGTGCAAACCTGGAAACAAAACTGTTTCCACCAGGGGTGAAATCCATAAGGCTCTCCTTAATTATCACACCAGTTCATCCCTGTGGGTGAGATCCTGTCGATCCCTCAGAGCACGGAGAGGGGCTGTCCCTCCAAGGAGGAGGGTGTGTGGTGCTCAGCCTTGGGTCTCCCTGGGCATGGGTTTCCTGCGTGGCTTTGCTGCTTTTTAGGGGTATTTTTGCGGGGCAATCATTGCCCTGCTCCTGCCAACGCCGTGGGGTGGGGCCGGGGCAGCGACCCCCTGGAACACCAACATTCCAAATCCATACGTGAGTCATGTTGTGCTTTCTCCATCTCTTTTCCCTCAAGCCCCGTTCTTTGGGACAGGAACCACCAGGTACCCCTTTGCCAGCCCCCGCAGGGATCTCGGGCTCCTTTGGAGCCGTTTCTGCCTCTGCCTTCCCCACCCTTCAGGAGACCACCCCATAAATAATAAATAAGCCACGGCAGAGCTGGGAATGTTCAGCCTGGAACTCGGGAGCTCCTGGAGCTTGGGGATGTTCCCAGCCTCGCCTTCCACGAAGCCGGGATTTTCCCTGGCCTTTGGAAGTCCTCGGGAGCTGGTGGAGGATGGACACAGAGGGTGATTAACAGCAAATGTTAATTTTCGCTCGGGCTGCTGCAATTGGGCACAGCCGGAGCCTGGGCCAGGCTCAGTGGGGATGTCCCCTTGGGATTCAAGAGTGGGATTTGGGCTCCAGGATTGTTTTTTCAGGCAGAGTTTCAGTAAGTGCTTCACAAAATAAGGCTCGGGGAGGGAGGGGACACCCACAAACCTCCCGTGGTCAATGGAAAGTCATGGCCACCTTTGAATGGAAGGGCAGCTCCACTCGAAGCATCCCAGACACCACGAGGCGTTCCCCAAAAAAAGGAGAGGAACACTCAGGAAGGATAAAAAAAAATAAATCCCAGCCAACTACTGCTGGAAGTCAGGTTTATTTGTAGGAAAGATTAATACTTAATACAGTTTATCCTCCGAAGGTCACTATAACCTCCCGATCATCTTGTGACTCATCGCCGAGTCGCATCGATTGTAAGTGATGTTATAAATATGGCACAGAAAATGCGGTGCCTCATATAAAGAGATGAGGCCGAGGGGATTTTTTTGGAGATTGTAAAAAATAAAAAAGCCCCGCTCCGTTTCCTCAGCCAGGAATGTGATTTACGGAGTGTAAAAGTTAAACCCGTGATCGATGTGAAATAGGTAATTGATAAATCATAAAACAGGTTGAGCAGAAGATGGAAAACTACTTAAGCTGGATGAATTCTGCTGAATGAAACCGGGCTATTGAATTGCCTCGGATGCTGCTGAATGAAAGCGATACGTGGGCACGGGCAGGGTAGGTGGTGCTTCATCCGCTGGAAAATCTGACAGCAGGCGGAATCAAAACACGGCTCCAAGGTCTTCAGCCTTCCGGGGGGATAAACACCGAGCCCTGGGATCCTCTGCCTGCCCAGAAATGGGGGACCCAAAGCTCAGGGCCTGCAGAAATCCCAGCTATGGCCGGGACCTCCTTCCCTCCGGAGCAGCGGCGATCAGGGAACGTCGGGCTGCTCAGGAGGAAGGATGGGACACTGATGAGCACGTTTTGCACTAATCAGTCCAGAAAATCCAGCTACCCTCTGGAATCAGCTGGGAAATCTCCCGGCAGCCGGGATTCACAGGCCATTCACCCACAAATGCTGGCAAAGGGCACAGCTGGTTTCCAGTTGTGTTAACTGGTATCATCTCAGTTTACATTTTAATATTTATATTAATCAGTTATACCTTAGTTTATATTTATATATATATATAAACTAA
>VWZG01000559.1:168450-182842 GCA_013396735.1 Grallaria varia
TATATATATATTGTTAACTGACCTGGTACAATTTTTACTTGCTAACCTTCCACTTTGATGGAAAAACATCCCAGGAAAACAGGGAAATGCTTCATAAAGTGCTGAGTACCTACAGGGTGGACTGTGAGCACTCGAGTGGGAAACGTGGTGCCCGAATTCCCGGCAGGTGCCTAAGGAGCGCTGGAGTTAATTAAAGTTTTCCTGCCTGTTGATGACCAGCGAGAAGCCTCGGCACGGGCCTGGAGGGAGCCAGACATGCCAATAATTTGCTGAAAGGCCCCTCAACCCAACACCCGGCAGCTCCATGGGAAAAGCCAACAGCGACAGCGGGGACGGTCCCTTCTCTCCGGGCTTGGGTTACCCCTGCCACCCACAATGGGGGCAGCCACAGCAATCCCCACGGCAGAGCTTCCACAGGATGGGAAGGCACCTGGAGAGGTGCTTCCCACTGGGATGAGACGGGGTGGTGGCACCTCTGACCAGCACAGAGCCGGGGTGGTGGCACCTCCGACCAGCACAGAGCCGGGGTGGTGGCACCTCTGACCAGCACAGAGCCGGGGTGGTGGCACCTCCGACCAGCACAGAGCCGGGGTGGTGGCACCTCTGACCAGCACAGAGCCGGGGTGGTGGCACCTCTGACCAGCACAAAGCCGGGGTGGTGGCACCTCCGACCAGCACAGAACCAGTTTGCAGCACTTGGCACAGGATCCCACACTGGTCTGGGATGGAAGGGACCTTACAGCTCACCTGGTGCCACCCCCTGCCATGGACAGGGATGCCTTGCACTCTCCCAGCGTGCTCCAACCTGGACACTGCCAGGGATGGGGCAGCCACTGTGCCACCTGTGCCAACCTGTGCCAGGGCCTGCCCACCCTCCCAGGGAGGAATTTTTCCCTAATACCTCATCTGTCCCTGCCCTCTGGCAGTGTAAGGCCATTCCCTGTGTCCTGTCCCTCCATCCCTTGTCCCCAGTCCCTCTCCAGCTCTCCTGGAGCCCCTTTAGGCTCTGGAAGGGGCTCGGAGATGCCAACACACCTTTTCAGCAGCTGGTTCTCACCTCGCTCTCCACCCTCCATGAGGACAACTGTGCTGTCCCATCAACCAGGGGTCTCCTCTGGCCCCTCACCATGCCCATCCGGAGGGAAAAGCAGCAGGACCTCTGCTCTCCACAGGCTCTGCAGAAGGGCTGGGCAGATAATGGATTTTTTGGCTCCCTGACCAAACCAGGCACAAAAAAAAAAAAAAAAAATTCCACTACATGTTGAATCTCAGCTTTTTGGGGGAAAAATATAAAACTCAAAACATGTCACGTTGGGTCAACCTGAAACATCCGAAGTGCTTTGTTTTGTTTTGCTGAGTTGTTTAACTCTTTTGTTCTAACTTTTGTCTGTTAATTTAGGTCAAATTGGAAATAAACAAATGCTGTTTGGAAACAAAAGGCTTAAATGTTTTGCTTGGGAAACGTCAAAGGCTTTAGCAAGTCTAAAGTGAAATGTTTTGACATTTCCCCCCAAAATAAAAAGAAAATCCGTGCTTTTTCCTAGCTGAAATCAATAGCTGAATTTGACCCGAAAGTGTGAAGAGTTTCTCTTTTCTTCTGAAATTCCATTTTAAAATGTAATTACTTCCAGTGGCAAAAGGAAAAACACCCTATGCCCAAGCACAGCTCTCTTCTCCTCCAGAATCCCTGCGCTCTCTGTATGGACGAGCTGGACACATGGGATGGGAATGGAGCACTTACGGATCCGCCTTTCCCGACAGCCAGTCAGGGGTAACCAAAGCACATCCTTTCATAACCACAGCAGAGACAGTCGTGGCTTTTAGAGGAGATCTTCCCTGGTGCCCCTTCTGCAAACCACTCCAACCCCCTCCTCGTTAATCCCTGGCCAGCTCCTTCCCCAGGGAATAGCCAAGGTGTCCCGAGGTCCGGGGGCATTTCGATGGTGCTGCTGCTGCTCCGGTGCCTTTGGGGACAGGGTCCCCTCTCTGCTGTTTGCCCTCTTTGATGGCTGCACCCCTCACAAGCCATGCAGCCTCTCCATCCCCAGCAGAGTGCTGATGGCAGTGGGGCTGCAGTGTCCTGGCACACAGCTGGGGGCTGGAGTGCGCACCGAATGGAATTTCCAACTGGAGAGAAACGTGGTGGGGCAACGGGCAGGGACAATGGGTGAGATAAAAAAGGGGCAGAAGTCAGGGCTGCTTTATCTTCCTGGCCAGTCTAGAGCTGCTCCCTGTCAGTCTGAAGCCGTTCCCCCTCGCCCTGGCCCTCCAGGCCCTCGGAAATACCCTCTCTCCATGGGGTTTTGTGGGCTCCCTCCAGGTACTGGGAAGCCACAATGAGGACACCCCAAAACCTCTTTTCCAGGCTGAACATTCCCAATTCTCTCAGCCTTTCCCTCTGATCCAGTGAATGGCCTCCACTGGACTCACCGCTGGCATCTCCCACACCTTTTCCAGGGCTGGAACTGACCAACCCTTGAGGTGCCTTTCAACCCCAACCATCCTGGCATCACCATTTCTGCTGCTTTGGTGGCTTACAAAGCTCTAAGCGAGGGCCAAGTCCCTGTGCCAGACGGCAGTGGCTACCCTAATTCAATAATAATTAACAATAATCATTTAATTCAATACTTAACATGACTTCAAGTCAACCCCCCATGACTCCTGAGGCCACAACCCGTGGGCATCCACGGGCATCCCATTGTGAGCCGAGGTTTGGGGCAATGCCCTGCCCCAGGATTGGATTTCAGCCTGGCTTTCATGGCTTTGGGGCATCACAATGTCAAACTCAGTCCTCACTTTATTTTTTCCTGCCCGGGCAGGCAGCTTGTGCAGTGCCATAAACCAAAAAAAGGCCACATTGGTGACATACTTCAGTCTTTTTTTTTTTTTCCTGATACTGCTTTTCCACCCCCTTCCCCCCTTTTAGCTGTGCTTGACAAATGAACAGAAATATGGGGATGAAAGAGCAGGACAGAGGGAGGCAGAGATAGAAGAGAAAACAAGGATAGTTTTAAGTATAACAAATTAAAGAAATATCATAAGGAAATAATCAAAACGAATGTCCCTTGTTCCAGATGCTGAAATGTTTTGTAAATCCCGTTGGAAGAGAAAGGTATCCTGGCTCTAGTTGCCTTCTTTTTGATGCTGTGGCTTCCTCAGCTGGGCTTATCACTTGCAGAGATGGATTTTGGGGTGGAAAATCCTGTAGGCTCAGAAAGCTGGGATGCAGCTCCTGGTAATTTGATTTTGGGACATTATCCTGTGTCCCAACTCCCTTGTGCCAGGTATGGCCACGGCAGGTGAGCACGGGGCTGTGGAATGTTTTACCCTAAAAAAGGGACAGGTTTAGGGGTTTTTCCTGGAAGATCCCCCCTCCAAAGGAATGCCACCCATTCCTAGCCATCCCAGTCCTCCCAGCAAACCTGCTGCTGGAAAGCGAGACCGAGTGCTAATTGGATTGTATCAAAACTGCATATTTCATAAACATTACATCATTTCCTTGCTGCTTTCAGCAGACTGATTCAACAAATGTTTTCTATTTTACTCCGGGACTCAAACATGAGATGGGCTCAGAACTTGGCAGTAATTTACTTGCAGCTTAAATTTATGACATATACGAACATTTATATTCATTTAAAATGAAAGGCAGAGCTGCACAAACATTTTTCATCCGTTTTTTCTTTTTTACTGTATGTGCTGGTTTTACCTTCTGTAGGAATTATTATATGTCTAGTTACATAGCCAAGGGAAAAAGAGAAAAAAAAAATCCGTTCTTAGGCTTCAGGGGGAAATGTGTACAATTAATATCAGTTTACACATCTGTAATAACATAAAATACATACACCCGAGGTTCTGTGTCATGACATAAATCATAACAGGGTCATAAAGAGTTATTTAAGAACCTTGTAACAGATTTTATTAAAGAACATTATCAAATATTAAAGCTTTGTGTGAATAATTGCTGTGGAAGGGCTGTGTGAGCTCCCTCTGCCCAGTGTATGGCTGTAAACAAACTTTCCCAATAAAGGCCAAAAAGGTGGAGCAGATCCTTTGCTAGTTTCAATAAGGAGTGATCAGGTGGCTACTCCACTTTATCCGAGCTGGGGAATAAGTCCTTTTTTTGTGCAAAATCCCTGTGTTCTGAGAGAGGTGATGGTGAAGGGACTTTTTGTCTGAGCAGTGGAAAGAACTCTGGGATTAAAAAACAGAGCCGCTTTTTAACCCCAAACAAAACATTTTCATCGTTCAAGGCTGGCTTGAGTAACCTGGTCAAGTGGAAGATGTCCCTGCCCGTGGCAGGGGTTTGGAACCGGATGGGCTTTGAGGTGCATTCCAAGCCCAGCCATCCTGGGATGCTGTGATTGAACCCCCCAGTTTGCAGAGGTGCACTGGGAGTTCCCAGCGCCATCCAAGGGCTGCTGCCTCCCCAGCCCCTCAAATACAGAGCAGGCACTGGGCTCGCTCTCCTCTAATCCCACCTCACCTCCTGAGGCCTTCAAGTCAGGTATTACTTTCACAGGAAAAAATGCTTGGGAGTGCCCTCAGTGATCTCCCCATTTGCCAAAAGGTTTATGTCTCTCTTTCCTTCCTTTCAGCACTTGGTGTGGAAGCCTTGAGAGGCTTTTCGAAGCAGAGGGGTAGGAAATACAGTGCCAATAAAGTTTTATATCCTTTCTCTAATATACACTTTAAAAAGATATATAATTTCTCTCATTACATGTTTTTTTGGTTGTTTTTTTTTTTTTTTTGCAAACCTGGAGTACCTGAAGCTGCAGTAGGGTTTGAAGGTTTTATTGGCACCCGTTTGGAGCGGGGCAAGAAAACCCCCCCTCCCTCTCCTTGTAAAAGCTCGAATAAAATAAAATTATAGAGCATTTAGGGTAAAATTAATATCTGATTTTACTGAAACACCAGCACACTGCCAAGCTGGCTCAGCCCCTCCGTCAATAAAGGAGCAAGCAGAGGAGTAAATGAGTTTAGCTGGGGCAGATTCCCAGCGATCCCACTGCAGTGCCAGTCCCATCCCGACCAGCCACCAGGAAAAGCCACGGCTGGGACGGAGATGGACCTGCCAGTGCTGCCAAAGGCCCTGCCCCTCGTTGCCTTCACAGCCACCCCGTCGGGGGCACTGTCCATGTGCCCAGTACCCCGGGACGGGGCTGTGCCCCACGGTGCTCCATCCCAGCATGGGCACGTCCCGCTGCCCGAGCCCTCCCGTGGCTCCAGGGAGGAGGAAATTCAGGAGTTGGGGTGTCCACGTGCCAGGAAGCTCAGCTGCCGAGTCGGGGCAGAGCAGAGCTCCAAGATGTCCTGGAGAAAGGAGGGTCTGTCTCCCAGGCAAGAGAGGTGACAGCAGGGAGGAGACACAAACCCTGTCAGCGGGATCTCAGGGATGGGGAAGGTCCAGCGAGGCCACTGTCTCCAGGTGGAGATCTGAAGGTAGAGAGAGGGAATCATGGAACCATGGAATGGTTTGGGGTGGAAGGAACCCTAAAGCTCATCTCCTTCCACCCCCTGCCATGGGTAGGGACACCTTCCACCAGCCCAGGTTGCTCCAAGCCCCATCCAACCTGCCCTTGGACACTTCCAGGGATGGGGCAGCCACAGCTTCTCTGGGCACCCTGTGCCAGGGCCTGCCCACCCTGCCAGGGAAGAAATAATTCCCAATATCTCACCTGAATTTCCCCTCTTTCCATTGGAACCCGTTCCCCCTTGTCCCATCACAACACTTCCTGAGGAAATGGTGAGTGTTATGGATGGTGAATTCCTGATGAGAAGGTCCCACACAGGCCATGGTCACAAACCCTCCCCCGGCAGTGGCCTTTTGGTGTTGTGGAAGGTGTGTTGGTACCACGTGGGAGGCTCCAGCACAGAGATATTCTCACCTTCCCGTGTTTTTGAGGCAGCAGCAGTCCAGAGAGTGGGAATAACCCCTCCCAAGCAGGGCCCTTGCACCCACCACCCTTCCAGCCCAAACCCCTTCAGCCACGCGAAAGGGAAAAGCTGGATCTCGCTGGGGATCCCTCCTGTTTCCAATAAAAACATGTTTTGGTTTGGTACATCTCAGCAATAGAGCCATCGGTTATATATAGACTGAAAACAACTTGCTTGTGTTATTATATCAAAGTCATTAGGCGTCGCATTCGATATTCAGGCTGGATTAATTCCATATATTCCATGTACCCCTTAGAAACCAGGGGGGTAAGCAAAAGGGGCCCGACTCAAACAAAATAAACCAGGCTGCCTTCGGAGATATTGGTTGCAGATAATCCAAGCTTTTTTTGATTAAAACCTAGAAGAATTTGAATAAGAATGCATTGTTTGGAATCCATTTCCACTGGTCTCCCAAAGAATTCCTCCTGCAGATAGATGTGGTTTGAGTTAACAGGCGAAGGATTAAAAAAAGACCTCGGTTTCAGCTAATTCTGGTAATTACATATTTTTTGGTAAATGGAAATGGATTCGGTATAACAGGCCTGATTGGAAAATTACCTGTTGGAGACGGGAAAATGAAAGAGGCCGTTGGACACGAGGCTGCAAAGCTGTTGGGATTCACTGGGATCCGAGCTCGGAGCGCGAGCCCCTTTCAATAAAACCCTTGATTCGAAAATTGTGGTTTTTAGCAGGCGGGTATTTGATCCATTAAAACTGTATTGGTTTCATTCTCGATGTTTGCCTTGCGCTGAAATAGGTCGGTACGAAGCATGAAATAAGCATGTGTCGGGAATTACTGGGGGTAAATACGGGGGAAAAAGGGAAGGGAGGGCGAAGCTGCAGCTCTAATTGCGAAAAGGAGCCCAAATAACCCAAAGGGATTCCACGTCACGATGGGCAGAGGAACCAGCGTGGCCACTGGTGTCACTGGGAGGAGGATCTGGCCCCAGGAATGCAAGATGGAAAATATCTGCTTTATTAGCTGAGCCCATCGGCGGGATTGCTCCGCGGAGCACGGGCGGCATCGCTTTGTCTGGCCCAAATTCCCATCACCCCAGTGACAGGGATCCCACCGCTTCCCTTGGAGGGCTTTTCCACATTCTAATTGATCTGATTGTTAGGAAATTGTTCATAAAATTAAGAATCTTGGAAGTAAACGAGGGAAGCCAGGCAGAACTGCTCGGTGCAGAGAGCCGCGGCCATATGGAACGAGTTAGGCTGGGGAGGGCAGGCGAGCTGGATAAATGAGTTCAAGAGACACTCAGATTTATTTCGGGAGAAGGAGAGGCACTGGGAGCATGGAGAGAAGCAGGGAGGTGGGTTCAGCAGGCATTTAGAGCAGGAAGGCAGGCTTGGAGGGAGGACATTCACGGGGAGAGCGCTCGGAGGATGTTTTTCCGAGGACTTCTCACTTTCATGGACTTTTGGTGCATGAGAGGGTCCCACTGCCCGTTGGAGAGAAGGGGAGAGAGGGTCCATTTCTGCGGGGAGTAGGTTTTATTTCAGGGAGAATTCAGCTGAAGAAATGGTTATGCACTGGGGACATTGCTCCTGTCCTGCTCCCCTCTCCCCCTTCACCCACACTGTGTTGGGAGCGTGCAGAATTCCCGGGAAGCCCCAGTGAGCCACAAGAGCTGTGCATTGAGCCTTTGCACTGAGGACCGTGACACCTCTGGCCATTTCTGGTGGCCAGGAGAGCCTCTACCAACGTGTAGAAATCACCAAACGCATCCCTCTTGCTCCACCCCATCACTGGCAGGGCTGGGAGAGAGGAGTCCCCAGGAAAGAGCGACCTCCTCTGCCATCCCACACCACGGGAGAGCTTTTCTGGCCCTTGGCCCTGCCAGTCCCATGGAAAAAAATGCAAACCTGGCCAGGGAACACGCCAAGAATGAGCCTAGAAAATAAATCAGTGTTTGCAAAGGAGCTGGCGCCGGATTAATCCCAAGACTAAGGCAAAGTCGTTTTGGCAAACCCTGGGGGAAAGCCCAGGTGGGCCGAGACAAGCCCAGGTGGGCCAAGCCCAGCTCCCCAGTGCTCCGGGCAGGGATGGAGGAGGGCCTTTGGGGCAGCGAGGTGTGATATTCCCCGTTATCCCTCCGCTATCCCGCGGGCGTCGGGACAGGCGGGTTTTCCGCGGCCTGGGATGCTTTAGGGAGCTTTGGGGTTACGGGGCACCACAAGCGCCCTGAGCGCGAGCAGGAGTCGCTGCAGGAGTCCACATGTGCGTGGCCAGGGCTCAGCTCCCTTCAGAGGCTGCCCGGGGGCTGCCGGTGGCTCGGCGGGGGCATCTAGTGGCCAAAGGCCGGATGGCAGTGGCCACCGAGCTCCCGGAGCCCAGGGGCATCAGCCCTCAATGCCAACCAGGAGCAGCTCCACCCTCCGCCATTCCCAGGGGGGCTTTGAAATCCTGGAGGACCAACCCTCTGAAATCCTGAAGGTTCAACCCTCTGAAATCCTGAAGGTTCAACCCTTTGAAATCCTGAAGGACCAACCCTCTGAAATCCTGAAGGTTCAACCCTTTGAAATCCTGAAGGTTCAACCCTTTGAAATCCTGAAGGACCAACCCTCTGAAATCCTGAAGGACCAACCCTTCGAAATCCTGAAGGACCAACCCTCTGAAATCCTGAAGGACCAGCCCTCTGAAATCCTGAAGGTTCAACTCTCTGAAATCCTGAAGGACCAACCCTCTGAAATCCTGAAGGTTCAACCCTTTGAAATCCTGAAGGACCAGCCCTCTGAAATCCTGAAGGACCAGCCCTCTGAAATCCTGAAGGACCAACCCTCTGAAATCCTGAAGGACCAACCCTCTGAAATCCTGAAGGACTAACCAGCTGTGTAGCTGGGAATGTCCCCCTTTCCTTAGATGCACCTGCTGGAGCAGGTCCAGAGGTGAATTGTCACCACATCTGCCTCCCTGTCCGTGTCCCACTCCAGTGGGATCCTGGAGGGAGCTCACCTGACCGCTGGATTTGTAGGGAAGGGATGTTTCGGATCTCAGGGATGTTCCAGCCATCCATGAGAGGGGCTGGAAAGGAGGAAGGACCAACGTGCATCCCCAGTGCTGCATCCCCAGTGCAGCATCCCCAGCTCTGCCTCCCCAGCTCTGCATCCCCAGTGCAGCATCCCCAGCTCTGCCTCCCCAGCTCTGCATCCCCAGTGCAGCATCCCCAGCTCTGCATCCCCAGGGCTGCAGCTCCCTTTCACCCCATCCCAGGTCCTGCCAAGCTGCTGGAAGGGCAGCGTCCACCGCTGCCTCTAAAACCAGGTTTTCCCATTTTGCAGTGGGATCAGCAGATTTACAGCACGTGGGAGTCAGTTTATCCTGACCCCAGGAGTTTATCCCGATCCCAGGAGTTTTTCCTGACCCCAGGAGTTTATCCCGATCCCAGGAGGAGGGGCTGCCTGGAGGACAATGTGTGAGGAAGGGCTGCCTGGGAGGACATGTGGGATGGCCAAAGCACAGGAGAAAAAAAGGGAATATAAGATCATCATCGTGCCATGTCCTGAGAATCAGGATGTGTTGGAGCCACCCCTAAAGCTTAATTGAACTGCTGGGACCTGATGCAGCTCCATGGACCATCCAGCCTCCAGCCTCAGTCCCAAATGGGCAAAAAATGGGCCTGTTTTCTATTTAAATTTACACAATGAGGTCAAATAATTGAGTGTTTTCTGTCCTTCCAGGAGAAGTTGCCTGAATTCAGCTCCCTCTGAAGGTTGCCTGCGACCTCCTTTGAAGGAAACCGAAAAAAAATAGGAAGATGATAAACCTTAATCTTTAAAGTACTTGGAATTATTTCCGCCCAAGCCTTTCTCTAAACAGATTAAAGTCCTATTTGAAATGGAAGTAGATGTTTACTCTTGTAAATAAGCATTTTCTCTTGTATCTAACGGTAAACAGATTAAAGGATTACGCTAAAGACCTTTCAAAATTTTAGTATCGGGGTCCTGAAATCTTGGTGTTGGATACCCAGCCCTCCCCACAGCTCCTGGCAGGGTGGAAGGTGATTTTCTCCCACCACGTGCATCCTAAATAAGGAGATTTTCAGCTCTTCAGCTGGCAAACACTCTGCCTGTTTATCTGCCCTGCCGCCTCTTCACGCGAGCAGGGGCATGTGCAGAGCACAAATGAGAATCAGGCACCAAAAACTCGCAGTACGGGAAGGATTTACTCCCTTCCTAATAACGTATAGAACGTACAATAAAGCAGCCCCACGTATTTCATCCCCTGTCAGGAAAGTTTTGTCACTTGGTAATTTGTTTTAATATATTGGTTTCTAAATAGAAGGGCAGTCAATCAAGGCATTATGAACGCGATGTGTCCGTGTGTGAATATTGCTGTGGCTTGCAGGAGGGGGGATATTGATGTTGTGGCGTTCGAAGGGCCCCGGCCCCAGGCAGGAGCCGCCCGGTGGCACCCAGCCCCATTTATAACTGCCCCGGCCAGCAATGAAAGGCCTTTGATGTCAAGTGCTGGGGAAATGCTCTCCGGGATGGAAAGGCAGGGAAACGCCTCCATGGGGCTCGGTGCTTGGAATAAGGCTGTGGAACAAGGGACACTTGGAGTTCTGCAATGGTCTGAGGTCTCACTGAAGAGTCACCCGGACATTGGCCCGTTATTTGAAGATTTTCATGATTCCCATCAACTTCTGCTTCCTTTTGAGGAAAGGGAGGCTCCAAACAGCCTGGTTTAGCTCTTGGATTAGGGATTACCCTGGCACAGGTCGCCCAGAGGAGCTGGGGATGCCCCATCCCTGCAGTGGGATGGGGCTTGGAGCAATCTGCTCCTGGGGAAGGGCTGGCATCAAATGCTCCTCAAGGTCCCTTCCCACCCAGACCTTCTGGGATTCCAGGACTCCATGACACATCCTTTTGCTCTTTGGAAATGGCCAAAAAAAAGTCCTGGCACAGCAGGGCATGCTGATGGAGGCTTTCCAACCAGCGGGGATGTTGAACTGGAGCTGCTCCAAGGAAGAATGGCACAACCAGTGGGACAACTGGAGTGCAGTGGTTTGAAAGGAGCCTCTGCAAATCCAAACCAATGACAACAAGAAATGAAACCTGAGGCGCGTCCCAAATTATTTTGGGTAAACCAGAGTGGGAAAAAAAAAAAAAAAGGAAAAAAAAAGGAAAAAGTAATGTTCATGTTTGGGTTGAATTAAATGCCTTTTTTTCACCCCAAATGACACAAGGTGATTTTTTCACGGGGTTGGTGCTCACCTCTGCTTTGCCAGGATCTGCACTTAATTCCCCCCAAACCTTCAGAATTTCCTTTCATTGGAGAATGTGTGCGTTTTCCTTCAGCTCCAGAGGTTTTCCCAGTTCTGGAATCCTCAGCTGGGAATGCTTCTACCTGAGGGCCAGGTCAAGCCACCTCAACCCTTTCCATACATCATTAATTTCAGAAGACTTTTTAAAAAGTATATCTTTCTCAGCTAATACATTTAAATACCACATATATCTCTAACACTGTATAAAATAATGTAATTAAATGTTCAATGGCTCTGATTTGCCATTAAAAGTCTCTCCTCTATCGGCTCAAAATGGTGTTGCTTCGTTTTAAACAGGAAACTTTTCCTGGGTGAATTTGTGACAGTCAAAAATCTCTAACAAAGTGTTTTTAATGCTGTAAAATACCTTAAAAAAATAACAAAAGCTTTGCAGTGCTCACTATCTGACCTGAAAATAATAAGCTTTTAAGTGTAGTTGGAAGCAGTCCCTAAAACCATGGGAGACATGATTTTTATCAGAATTTAGATAAAAAGATTTAATGTTTTTTAATCTACGAGACCACTGGAGGTTGAACTCGCCATCTGAAGTTGGTTTGTGGGTTTTTTTTTTTCATATACCTCTCTTTTTTTTTTTTTTTTTTCCTCTTTAAAACAGATCTGCTCATTTAAAAAAATAAATAAATAAGCGAAGGTCATCAGAGCCCACTCAATAAAGTATTTGGTTCACCTTCGTTTGGCTTCGGGAGGAGGCCCGGGAAGGAACAGGAGCTGCTCTATGTCATAAACATCTTCAGGAGGTTTAAAGGTGGTTTCCCCTCGCGGCCACGGGCTGGACCGACCCTTTGCCAGGGTTTTTTTGGCAGTATTTTACAGGGCTGTCAGCCACAACCCGCCTTATTACAGCGGAGACCCACTGATGGGAACTGGAATTCCTTCATCCATAAATTCTGCTTGCCATGGATATTTCCACGTTCATTAGGAGGAGAATAAGTAGCAGCCAGGCGGGACCTGCAGGGGCCTTGACTGGCTTTTTGATGAGCTGAGCCTGAAGGGGCAACACTCCGGTGAGGATGGTTGGATTCCAGCTATTCCAGCTCTCCAGCTGGAGAGCCTTGGCCGTGCTATCGAGGTCTAATTTATTGGCCATGGTCTTGGGAGGCTTCGGAGCTGCCTGAGACCCAGGGGCAGGTCAGCAGTGGGAATCCTGCTGGGCTGCTCTGATTGATGCTGCCCGGGGCCATTATTCCAGAGCTGGAGGCTCAGATGTCAGCGCTGGAGGACTGAGGATGAAGTGTCAGCATCTCACAGACGCCCTTTGGGCCACAGGCTTGGAGAAAATTGGGGTGGTTTGTTTCTCCCCCATTTAATTTCTGGTGGTTGGCTCCTGGTTGTGTTTTTTTTCCAGCCAGGTTTTCCTCCGTGGGGTTTTCCTCCATTTATCAGTCCCATCCCTCGGACACATCCCTGGGATCGCCAGGCTGGATGAGCTGCAGGTGTCAGGGCAGCTCTGGGGCCATGGGCACGTGTCTGCGCAGAGATGGAGGAGAAGACAACTGAGACACTGGCACAGGGTGCCCAGAGCAGCTGTGGCTGCCCCATCCCTGGAAGTGTCCAGGCCGGGTTGGACAGGGCTGGGAGCAATATGGGACAGTGGAAGGTGGGTCTAGTGGGAAGGGGATGGAACTGGATCATCTTTAAGGTCCTTTCCAACCCTAACCAGTCTGAGATTCTGTGCTGGGGGACATCTCTGAATCCCACATGGTTCAGGTCCCAGTTACAGCCCACGCAGCGTGGCAGAACTGCTGGACCAACTTCATCCCGATTTTCCATCCACAATAACAACGCCCATCTGGTCACCTTGATTTTTTCCAGGGTCAGAGAGAGAATTACTGAGTGCCCCCATGAATCACCAATTCTCACTGGACTTTGTGAGATCGGGTGAGTACAGAAACACCAGAGAGGGCATTTCAAAATCACAAGTGATGACAGATCTCCTGGGTTTTATCCCAGTTCCTAACCCAAAGAGTCTCAGATATGTTTGGACGGGTCTCAGAAAAGCATCCCAGCTGTTGGACGCAGACCCAAACCCCCAGAAGCTCCAGAAGGGCTTTGAGGTTTGCCCACTGCAGCTCTTTGGTGCCCCTGTGCTGCTGCCCTGGGCGAGAGAGAGGACAGCAATCCCAAATCCAGGAATGCTAAAGGAAACAAACGGATCCCCCTGGGGACACGGAGAGAGACCATGAAAGAAACAGCCCCCAGGTCCCAAAGCCAGATGGCCAATCTGCAGTGCCTGGGCATGCCAAGGCACACCATGCTCAGAGGAGCCCAAACGGAGCGCGGCAGATAAAACAAGTGCCGATTAAATCACAGGCTGTCTGTATTTCAATCACAGCCCCCAAATGCAGCCACGATTTCAGCCAGGCAGGCTGAGATCCAGCCGGAGAAGCGGAAGGAGGCAAAAAGCCGGGGATTTAACCCTTGCACAATCAGGGTACTTGCTGTCAGAGAGCTCGCTTCAAAAAATCCCAGCCGGGTGCAGGAAAACCACAGTCCCCTGGCAATGGTGTGCATCATGGAGATGCCTCCTCATGGAGACCCAGGAGGCTGTGGAGAAGGGAGCTGTGCTATCCATGGAGATGCTGGAAAACCTCGGCTCCGGAACTGCTGTGAAGGAGCCGAGGAGTTGCGAGAAAGCATGACAAGAAAAGCCACCAAAACACTCCCAACAAGCAGTTGTGGTGCCTCCTGGGGACCATGGCATTGATGTCCCTTCCTATGGCACTGGTACCCCCTTCCCATAGTGCTGGTGCCTTCCCACGGCACTGATGCCCCTTCCCATGGCACCAATGCCCCTTCCCGTGGCATTGCCACCATGGCACTGGTGCCCCTTCCCATGGTGCTGATGCCCCTTCTCATGGCTCTGGTACCCCTTCCCATGGCACTGGTGCCCCCTTCCCATAGTGCTGGTGCCTTCCCATGGCACTGGTACCCCCTTCCCATGGCACTGGTGCCCCTTCCCATGGCTCTGGTGCCTTCCCATGGCACTGGTGCCCCTTCCCATGGCACTGATGGCCCTTCCCATGGCGCTGATGCCTTCCCATGGCACCAATGCCCCTTCCCATGGCTCTGATGCCTCTTCCTGTGGCATTGCCACCATGGCACTGGTGCCCCTTCCCATGGTGCTGATGCCCCTTCCCATGGCACTGGTGCCCCTTCCCATGGTGCTG
>VWZG01000559.1:182948-204353 GCA_013396735.1 Grallaria varia
GTTGGTGCCCCTTCCCATGGCACTGATGCCCCTTCCCATGGCACTGGTGCCCCTTCCCATGGCTCTGGTGCCTTCCCATGGCACTGGTGCCCCTTCCCATGGCACTGATGCCTTCGCTGGTGCCCCTTGCCATGGCATTGCCACCCCTTGCCATGGCATTGCCACCCCTTGCCATGGCATTGCCACCATGGCACTGGTGCCCCTTCCCATGGTGCTGGTGCCCCTTCCCATGGCGCTGGTGCCCCTTCCCATGGCTCTGGTGCCTTCCCATGGTGTTGGGGCCCCTTCCCATGGCGCTGGTGCCCCTTCCCATGGTGTTGGTGCCCCTTCCCATGGTGCTGGTGCCCCTTCCCATGGCTCTGGTGCCTTCCCATGGTGCTGGTGCCCCTTCCCATGGCATTGCCACCCTTGCCATGGCATTGCCACCAGGGCTGGGTGGTGCAGTGGCTGCCTCTGCCACGGCTGGGGCTCCAGCAGCAGCAGCAGTGCCTTTCCATCGCTCGGCCCCTGCGGTCCCGTCCGATGCACACCTTGAGCTTTCAGCAAACACAACCAGCCTGTAATTAAATATCAGATCCACTGGCACGGGGCTGAGCTATTTCTGGGCGCTGTTTAACCTTTTGGACTCCGCAGACCCAACTCCCAGCTGGGAAAAAAGGAGCGAAATGAGAATCTACACCGCGAGGTCTTTGTTTCCTTTTATTCCTCTCCTTAAATAACGTGAAAAGCAATAAAAGAGCATCGGAGAGCGGCTTTAATTGCGTTTTTATAAGCCAAGCCTGGAGAGGGACTTTTTATAAGGGCATGGAGTGATGGGAAAAGGGGGAATGGGTTCCCAGTGCCAGAGGGCAGGGTCGGATGGGATTGGGGAAGGAATTGCAGGCTGTGAGGGTGGGCAGGCCCTGGCACAGGGTGCCCAGAGATGCTGTGGATCCCTGGATCCCTGGAAGGGTTCAAGTGCTTGTGATTGGCCTGAGCTAGTTCCTGGTGTGAGTTGGTCTGGTGGGAACACATTTTCATTTGTGTCCTTCTGGAAAATGAACCAGAACGGATTTCAGTTGGTTTTTATGGGTTTGTACCTTGGGATAAGGCTCGGATTTTAAAGGCTGTGTGGATGATGTGTTAATACATCTCTTCTCCTAGTGGAGGCAGAGACCTCAGGTAAGGGCTGCTCTGCCCTTAAAGGCCACACGGATTTTTCAGGTGTGTTTTCTGTTAAATCCAGTGCTAATTAAATGGGGTTTTTTTATCCTGAATTCCATTCAATGGGAAAGAGGCAGGAGAAACAAACAATTTCAGTAAACAATTGGACTGTCTGCAACAGGTTCCCACTGCTGATCCCAGGTTACAATCTGCACCAGGTTCCCATTGCTGATTCCAGGTTACAATCTGCACCAGGTTCCTATTCCTGATTCCAGGTTACAATCTGCACCAGGTTCCCATTGCTGATTCCAGGTTACAGTCTGCACCAGGTTCCCACTGCTGATCCCAGGTTACAGTCTGCACCAGGTTCCCATTGCTGATTCCAGGTTACAGTCTGCACCAGGTTCCCATTGCTGATTCCAGGTTACAATCTGCACCAGGTTCGCATTGCTGATTCCAGGTTACAGTCTGCACCAGGTTCCCACTGCTGATCCCAGGTTACAGTCTGCACCAGGTTCCCACTGCTGATCCCAGGTTACAGTCTGCACCAGGTTCCCACTGCTGATCCCAGGTTACACATTGCTTCTGACACCCCTTTAAATATTCTGCTGGTGCTTGCTGCTAACCCAGCCAGGACTGGGCTGGTGACAGTGTGGAATCTTCAAGGATCATTTACATGGGGGGAAAAAAATAAAGTGTAAGAAATTCAACCCCAAACTGCCCAAACCAGCCCCAGAGCACGTCTGAAAGAGCTGGAGCCCACAGAGCCTTGGCTGGACACGCTCCACGGAGTGTGGAGGGGCTCGGAGTGGTGAGTCAGGACAGGAGCATCCCCAGAATCAAACACACAGAATCTGGGATTGGCCTTCTTGCCCAGCCTTCTAATGGAAATAAAGGAATAGAAGAGGCAGAGGGGAACCCCACGAGCTGAGAAATCCAAGCAAAACATGTGGTATACAATGAAATATAAAACCCCATAAAAAAGAAACTATGGAGCTGCTTCTACTTCAGCTGCTTGAAAAAAAAAAAAAATAAATCAAGGTCAAATTCCAAATGTGATGAAAATATTTTTCTTATTTTAATTTTCCAAGGAAACGGAATTATTTTCCATCTGAGTGCTGCAGAGAGGAAGATTCCTTCCTTTTCATTTAATTTTATTCCCCGTGGTGCATTCTGATAGGAGGAGATACCTGAGCTCCAAGCCATGGTTGACTGGGGTCAATTATTATCTCAATATTGAAGACATAATTAATACTGTTATTAATAATATCAGTATTATTTGAGGAATTAGTTGCTTATTACTATTAATATGAATATTAGTGAATAAAATAATTACAGATAAAATTAGTAACACATAATATTATCAAGTAATAATATATTGTATGTTTATATATAATATTAATATTAATATTATTTATTGCTTTATTGTTTATTTTTGTTTATTCACCATATTAATCTATACTTATTTTATGGGTTTATGTTTTAATAATGATTTTGTATTAAAATATTAATTTATGTTTTAATCACAATTTCTCTGTATATCTAATGATAATTTTGAGGCTAGTGATTCTTATTAATTATGATCTTAATTATAAAGAGAATGGAATAGAAACTGGTAAGTGCTGAAGGCAGTAGCCAGACAATCCCAAAGGTGAGATGAAGCTCCTGGGGCCGGGCTGGGCTGATGGATCCTGGTCATCCCTGGGCAGGGCGGGTTGGCTTTGCAAGTTGTGATACCACGTCTGACTCGAGCAGCTTTTCCAAAACATCATCCAAATGCAAGTTATTGGGTGGTTTCTTTTCCTTTGAGTTTTTAACCTTCTATTTTTCCCTCCGAGAAGCACAATTAGTGGATCATATTAGGCAGGGGAAATGCCTGGAAAACTCAACCTGGCCTGAAAACTCTCTGTATTTATTTCAAATGTGCTCCCCCTTGGAGTGAAATGGATGCGTTCACAGCACAGCTCCCACATGCCCCGGTTTCTGGGAGCTCCTCATCCCCAGCTCCCCAACCCACCTGCCCCGCTCCCAGGCAGGATGTTTGCCCTGATATTTGCTTCCAAAAAGGCTCCTCAAAGCTTCCTCGTTGTATTTCAAAAAGAAAAACGTTCCCCCTGCATCTGGAAATACTAAAAAAGGGCTTTCGTACAGTATTTTTTCGTGCAACGTATGGACAAGGTCCTGACCCTTATTATTGGAGCTCGAATCCAGATGGGCTCCTTGGAGGGGATTCCCTTTGGAAGCCACGGGATTCTTCGGAGATGTCTGGGCTTTCCAGGGCTTATCATTTGTGGGAGGTCTGTTGGGAAGGTTTTAGATAGTCGGGAACTTCCTTCTTTCCAAGGGAGACCAACGTGTGTTCCTGGAGCACAAGGATTCCCCAAATGACACACTTGGGGAATTATTCTGAATGGCTTTTAAATCCGTATTTTAATCTATTTTTTTTACATGCCTTTTTTTTTTTAAACCCATTTTTTTAAAAAAAGCAAATAATTCCTCTTCTTTTAATACACCCCGTGCCAAAAAAACAGGGATTTTTTTTTTTCCACTAGCTCTTCAGGAACACAGCACTGCATTAAATAAATACCAGTTACGATACCAGGGTAACCTAAAACCAGAAGCAGCAATTGGGGACAATCTGGCTGAAGTTTGTCAGGATGATTTTGATGGAGTGTTTTCCATTAGTGGCTGCCATTTCCCTAAAAAATGAAACTTGCTGGAATGGCCTGTCTTTGAAAAGTCTGTTATAAAACCCCAATAAAAGAGGACGTATCAGAGCAGGACGCCTTTGAAATATCAAAATCAAAATTAAGTCAACATCCCAAATAAAAATTCTGGTTTTGTCTGAACAACGTTCTGGCTGATCCAAGAAAATGTTTATAATGTGTGTGTGTGTGTGTGGGGGGGAAAACACCAAAAAAATCTGCTGGTTTTTTGATTGAACATGAAATAAATAAAAAAACACGTGAAAGGCAAGAATTTCTTCTGGAGCGGAAATCTGAGTTCCGGCTGCTCCGGAGTGCAGAGGTGGTGTTGGGAAGGAGCTGGAGTGGGAAGGACCTTTTCCACGGGGTGTTTTAGGGCTCCTGCAGAAAAATGAGCAGAAAAGAAAACTTTCAAGTCCACAGAACTGTCCTTAAAATGCAGCACTGTCCACTTTTCCCATGGACTGTGGACAAAAGAGCCTCACATTTTTAAGAGCTCACAAACACACTATGGTGTATCTTGGAGAACTGTTGGAATTACAGGGATGATTTTAATTCCCTGTGCCAAAAATGACACGGTCCCCTCTGTGCTGGCCGGGCTCCTGCTTGGCTGCACTCTGGAAACGTGCAGGACCTGGAGGATCCGGCCAAATGCCCTTTTAAAAAATTATGTTAAGGCTGGTTACTCCGGGTTTTCCCAGACAATTTGCAGGGATTCGGGAGGGGAAGCAGCTGGCAGAGCGGCCGGTCTGCAGAAGGACCAAAGGACGGGGCCGAGGTGGGAGGTAATTTGCTTTTGCTTGAAACCAAAGGCAAACAAACAGTGAAACACCCACAGAACCAGGGGATGACATTGGCACCCATCACTGGGTGAGGTCTGAGGTGCAGCACCATGTTCAGCTCTGAGCCCACAGCCCGGGAAGGAAGGAAGGAAGGAAGGAAGGAAGGATGGATGGATGGATGGATGGATGGAGGGATGGATAGAGGGATGGATGGAGGGATGGATGGATGGATGGAAGGATGGATGGATGGAGGGATTGATGGATGGATGGATGGATGGATGGATGGATGGATGGATGGATGGATGGATGGATGGAGGGAGAGTCCCCCCAGAGAACAGTCCCAGCCCAGAGAATCCTGCCCTGCTCCAGGGAACACATCAAGCCATTTTCTTTCAAAGGAGCCTGGGTGTGGCTGCGGTCACAAAGCTCCAGAGGTGGGAATGGTGGATGCAGACATCCCTAGGAGTGTCCAAGGCCAGGTTGGAAGGGAACTGGAGAAACCTGGGCTGGTGGAAGCTGTCCCTCCCCATGGCAGGGGGTGGAACTGGATAAGCTTTGAGGTTCCTTTCACTCCAATGCCAGCTTGCGCCAGTGCCTCCCCACCCAACATCCTAGTCCAGCTCCTGGCTGGTGTCCAAGGAATTCCTCCGTAGGGATTGGGTCTGGGATCCTTATGGCCACTTGCTGCTAATTTTTTTACATCCGTTACGGAGGTAATCTCCTTCATTTTCTGTTTTCCTTGGAATATGGCTCAGTCCTTGCCCTTTGACACAGCTCAGCTTTCAAATCAGATGGCTCAAGAAATGCCACAGGAGCCTGCCCAGGCTGACACCGTGATCTCCATCCCCATGGCAGGAGAAGATCCTGGGAGATGCCTCCAGGAAGGGGTTCGGTGCGGCCGAGCCAGCTCTGTGGTGGGGCTGGACGAGGAGTCCTCTCCACAGCCCTGTTTGTCAGGGATGCCTCCCCGTGCTGGGAAGGCAACCTTCTGGAATGTTTGGAGAACTGCACACCGAAAAAAGCCACATTTCCCCGCCTTGGCAGCCACTCACAGACCTAAACACAAACAGCTGGATCCCATTTCTCCGGCCCCAGAAGATGAGAGCGGCAAGGTAGAAAGATTGATTGACATTAAAGTTTAGATTAAATGAGTCATTTAAATCGATAAGGAATCGGCCTGAGTTGAATTAAGTCACTTAAAGCTGATTTAAGTGTGCCCCAGGAATATTCGGCTGCCCTGATTTAAGGACTTGCCTCTGGAGCGGTGAGCATCGTCTGGATGAGAAATTAGATTCATCAAAGCATGGCCGAGACCTTCCAGCCACAGAAGTCTGGGATTTACAAAGCCACAAGGAGAGCTCTGCGCTCAGACAGACACATTTGTAACCACCCACCCCAAGCCAGGCGATTCCAATGATCTTTAGGGCCATAAGGGACCATTAGAGCATTCCAGTAGGACCTTCTGTCTAATGCAGCTGGGAGAGCTCACGTACACCAGGATATTAACGAGAGGCTGCAAAAACACAGGAGAAAAATGTCCTGTTTGTTGCTCAGCTTTCCCAAAGTCTTCATTCTGCCGGACGTGGCTCTGGTGGGTCCCTCAACTCCCACCTAAGCTCCAGTACCAAATCACCCAAATGCCACTTGCTGCAGATGGAGAGAGAGGATTTGGCATTCTAATTCTGCAAATCCTTGGAAAAGCCATCTCTTTTATCCAAGGGGTCACCAAACCACCGGGATTTTCCCCAGGCTGCCAGCAAACAATGTGTGGGAAGAAGGTGCAGCACAGGGTCATCAGTACTGGGACTGTGGCGTTTGGGTGACATCCAGAGGCAAGTCACCAGGACATCTTTGGACCTCTTGTGTGTCCCGGTGAGCTGCCACTCCTAAGGGAACAGACACAGGGATGAAACATTAGGAGAGGAGCAAGGGCTTTCAGTTTAATCCCTTTCAAGGAGGGTTAATTTTTTAAGGATCTGGTGTTTTTGGGGGTTACTTTTGGTGTTTGTTTTGGAACAGGCTGCCCAGAGAAGCTGTGGCTGCTCCAACCCTGGATGTGTTCAAGGCCAGGTTGGATGGGGCTTGGAGCCACCTGGGACAGTGGAAGGTGTCCCTGCCCATGCAGGGGGGTTTGGAATGAGACGGTCCCTTCCAACCCAGACCATTCAGGGATTTTATGATTCAAATACTCAGATTTGCTACCGAAACCCCAAACTGCTGGACTTAGGGGCAATGTTTCTCCCCATCCCAGAGCTCCGCACGTGCCTCAGGCTCTGGGAATGCATTCCCACGCACCGCTGGTTCCCAAACGCCTTCTCCGTGTTTCCAGGCATCGTCTGTGTTCGGATGAGCCCTGGGACCACACGTCTGAGGCATTTCATCGCACCGGCACAGCTGAAAGCAGTTGGGGTTTCCTCTGATCCTCCTCGGGCTGCACTTGGAGCTTGGGAGGGAACATGTGGCTGCTGTTTGCTAAGAGGAGGCGCTGCCTATTATTTATCCCTCGGCTCCATGCCGGGATGATGCTGCCACTGCTTTCTGTGGTGATCACCTGGCTGCTTGGATGGGATTATCCTCCCGGTGTCGGATGCCTGACACTGCCAGCAGGGTATTTCCAGCCCTGGGAATGCCATATTCCCATGGCTCCAGCCCACAGGACCTTGCCCTCTCCTGACATCACGAGATGTATTCCAGCGTATTTACTCATTTTGCTCTATTTTGACTCACTGTCCAGCTACCAAACAAACCGTCACTTTAGTGCCAAGTCATTAAAAGTGTCACCAGCTCCAGTCTTATTCCAGGAGTGGGAATCTCATCCATCACCCATGTGAGGCTCAGCACCCCACAAACCACCCTCCTGGCTAATCTGAGAGTTGAGGGGGAGCACAAAGGGGATTAACTCCCTCCTGACCAGAGATCTGAACCAGCAGAGCAGCAGACCCCTCTCTTGGTCACTGTTGACCTTCACACCACCAGGGATACCCACAACCTCAGGACACACTGCCCACAGCCCTCAGCCAAGCGAGCAGCTCCTCCCTGGTGGGACAGAAACACCCTTTGGGAAGCCCCATTCCCACAAGTCGTGTCACCCAGCCAGCCTCAACTCCCTGATTAACTTGGGAAGGTTAATGAAGCCATCTCTCCTTTCCCCTCATCACCGCGTCCGTCTCACGGAAAAAAAAGGGGGGGAAAAAATCTGTTAACTTTCTAGACCACACAAGTGAAAACGGCGCTGGCAAATAACTCTGCTTGCCCTCTGACTTCATCTTAACAGCCCTCCAAGGAAACCAGGTCAGGAGTTCACCGATGGCAGGAAAGACCTACTGGTGACTTGGGTTATCCCAAACATTTACTGTACCCTTCCCGATTTATAAAAAAAACCTCCAGCAGGTTGAGGTTCTCTCCCCCCCTGGGCGCTGGATGGGTTTTCCATCTGGCGTGTGTTTGGAGTGGCTGGAACTGTCCTCTCCTGGCTGCAAACATGTGTTGCGGGGCCGCCCCGCGCTCCCGTGTTACGGTAATTATTTTAACGGCTGTTTGGGAACATCGCGCCCCTACACCCAGAAACTTCCTCAGCAGCCCGCTTGGCCAAACAGAAAAAAATTGATCCCCGGTCAATCAAAGGCATCTAATAAGTTGTAGATAAATACATGATTTCATCACCTCCACCACGCTGACCCCGAGGAGAGGGAGTGATCTCACTCAACGTGTTGATGTCTCCCGGTAATAAATGGCTTGGGGGGGACCATCGCGCCGAGCAATAAATGATCTCACAAGACGTGCTGCTGGAATAAACTGAAACAATAAGAATGTGCAGGAAGGAAAATACTGCCCGTGGTGAGCTCTGCTACCCCAAAAACATGTCTGAGCCGCCGCGGCCATAAATTAGCCGTAATAAATCTCATTGGTTGTTTCTTTAATGACATATATCTCCTGCCAAAATGGGGAATTCTTGAAAGGACTCTACGAGTCGATTAAATGCTTTCTGTCCTTGGGAATGTGGAAGCCTTTATTTGTTTTTCTTAAAAGGCTTTTAAATATCCTCACGTTATACGTCAAACAGATGTCCGGGGTAAATTCTCCTGACCCATTTAAACATTCTAAAAAATAAAAAATAAAAATAAATAATAATAAAAAAAAAAAGCTGGAATTAAAGTCCAGTTTCTGGTCGGATTCGCTGGCCAGCACCTGACAAAACTCTGTGACTGCAGTGCTAAGGTTTAATGGCTCTACGGTGTGACTTTTAATGGCAACGCTGAGGAAACTAAGATAAATTAAAACCTAATTGGGGGCGTTAACAGCTTTACCAGGCTGCACATATGGAGCCCAGGAGAACACTTGGAGAGATGCTGCAGGCGGCTCCCGTAGCAGGGGCTGCCGTCGAGCACCTCCAGATTTGTTCCACTCTTTGTTACCACAATGTTCAGATAAAAATACAGATAAAAATACACATTTCAGCGTGTGCCATGCAGACATTTATTGATCTCTACTTTAACAGCAGAGCAGCTCATCCCGTGCCTGCTCAGGAGGGTGGATGAGTCATTTGAAGATGACGTTGCAATTTTACAAAAATTACCCCAAAACCCACCCAGAAAACCCCCCTAAAACATCCAACCTGGCCCACAAAAGAAAGAAGTTGCAAAGGCCAAATGAAGACACTTCCTGCCCCTGAGGTGCAACTGAGGTTGGAAATATATGGAAATACTTCCAATAAATACAGGAAAGTGGTTAAAAATATTAGCTGAGCCCTGCTTAGTGTTTCACACCATAAAATCCCTCTCCCTGGAGCACCAGTGGATAAACCCTCCTGTGTTATGTCCAGGAATAGAAACACCCCTCTCGGCTTTATGGGCTCTGCAAGGCAGTCATGGATCCATTCTGGAATTATCCGGGTTAAATTGCTGCGCAATTTTACAACTTATCTATTGGAAAAACATCCCCACCTGCCCCTCCACAACCTCAGATCCATCCTCCTGTACTCACGATGGTGAATCCTAGGCACAGGTGTACTTCTACAGGGCTACAAGACCAGCACAAATCTTTAATGTCGCAAAGAAAAAGCAGAGCCAGGAGGACAGGAAATGCAAATAAAAGTGAGGGAGGAAAAATAAGAACCACGGAAACCTGAGGAAGAAGCATCTCTTCTGGCAAATGGGGAAAAGGAGGAAAAAGAAAATAAAAAAAGGGAAGAGAAACGAGATATATCACAGGGGAGAATGGGTTGCCTTCTGTACCATGGTGCTGGATGGTGAGAAATGACTGGATGATAAAAAAAGAGGAGCTTTAGAAAGGGCTGTGCTTTATTATTGCACTGCCCCAAGGGAGCCACAGCCTTTCATGGGTCACCTCAGCCTGAACCCAAACCAAATACAGCGACAGTAAATTACCCCAACAGGTACCAAATGTCTTCATCCAGCTCCGGACCCACTGGGTGAGCAACAGCATCCAAAGGCCCTTCTCATTGTCCTTAATGATTTTTGTTAATCATTAAACTGAATTTTCTACAGGAGGGAGGCCCAAATCGCAGAGGGTTTAATAACCCTACATTATTTCAGAGGGTTTAGCAGAAGTGAGACACTAAGTGAGGGGTGACCCCGAAATTCCCCCGGTGTGTTATTGCTGTTCATGATTGGCAAAGAGGAATTAGACCAGAAACACCTTTCAAGGCCTCCCCAAATTCAAAAATTAATTAATTCTGTGTATTATCCGGACAGAACAGTTTGCTTCAGGAACCATGTCAAGAATATCCTGAAATATCAGGTTATTGGAAAGCAAAAGAGGGCAGCAAAGGAAAAACATGAACATCTCTGTTACTGCCAAGGCACCAGAGCAGGAAAGTTTGGACTTTTGGGCCAGAAAAGGGGGTTTGGGCAGAACTTTGGGATAAGCCTGGACAGCAGGTTTGCTGCTTGGGCTTTCCCACCCATCCGGGGCTGCATCCCCAGCGCTGCTGTGTTCACAGGCACTGGGACTTGGCTCACTTTGCCTGCCTAGAGTCTTTCCCTCTCCATTTCAAGCTGCATGATCCAGGGTAAAATCCATTAACACAAAATTCCAGCATGCAAGATCAACACGGGAATGACACAAAAACGCATTAAATGCTTCTCTACCCCACGGAGCCGGGGGGATGAGGAGAAGCTGAGCAAAAACACAAGGACACCAGAACACTCCTGCAAAGAGCTCCCAGGAGGGGCAAAGAGGGATAAGGAAGGCTGGGAAAATCAAAGGAGGCATTCCTGGCCTGGATTCCAGCACCAGGGGCTGAGCCGAGCCGAGTTCTCCCTTCCACCCTCATCCCTGAGCCCAGCAGGGAACCGTATTGATGAACCTTAGACGGGGAAGGCGAATGCAAACACTGAAGGTGCTGCCTTGGGGGCTGATCCCACCTGGTAAAACCAAGCCCGTGTTTCTCAGCCAGACCCACGGGCTGGGGCTGAGCCCTGGTGGGCACTGCCAGGGTCCAGCAGAGCAGCTCAGAACCCCAATGCCAGCAGCTCAGACCCACAGGACCCCAGTGTCCTCCACCCGAGGCAGGTCGGTGCAGAAGGGCACCACCACTGTGAGCTGGGGCAGGATTTCCCTGCAGCTCCAAATCAGCCAGGATTTTATCTAAAAATGGCAAAACACACAAATATTTTACAGAGGGATCTGGGGGGGCTCATCCTGGAGAAAAGGAGGCTCGGGGGGGACCTTCTGGCTCTCTACAACTCCCTGCCAGGAGGGGGGAGCCAGGAGGGGGTCAGGCTCTGCTCCAGGGGATGTCTGAGTTGCTGGGCTGAAATATTTCAGGAGCTGGGATGCTCCCAGAGTTCTTCACCCTGCTCTTAAACCATCCTGCACGCCCCTGAGATCCCCAAATTCTCGGGCACGAGGCAGGAATGGCATCACCTCGACAAGAGCATCTGTCTTATTTCACGGAATACCAGATTTGTTTGGGCTGGAAGGGACCTCAAAGGCCGCCGAGTTCCAATCCCCCTGCCACGGGCAGCGACGCCTTCCACTCGATCAGGTTGCTCAAAACCCTGTCCAAGCTGCCCTCGTCTCTGCTGTCCCCACCTCTGCTCCAGGAGCCTTTCCCAGGCTGGATCAGGGAGCAGCTTCCCCGGAGCCCAAACCAGCCGATGCCTTTCCATGCTGCCCCCGAGGCTGGGGTGGTACAGAGTGGAGCAGTACACGTTTCCCTCTCCTCCCTCTGCAGTGACCCCAGACTCATCCGAGGCAAGAGAGGAGGTCACAGGGACAGCCCCAGCCCTGGGAGGTGCCTCTGGAAATGGGAGTCCCTGCGGGAAAAGCTGGGAGTGAGTTTGCTGCCTGCTGCTCCCGCATCCCGGCGCTGAGACACCCCTTCCTTGTGCAGACACCCGCTGTGTCCGGGCAGATCCAGGGGAACAGCAGCGTCCTGCTTTGCTGGAGGGGGGTGCCCGGGCAGGAGGCACCTCGTGGGCATTGCTGGATGCCCCTCAGCAGCCCCCGCACCTGCCCCAGCCTTGGCATCCCCTGGAGCAGCTGCCCGGCTAGTGGAAGCGCCCGAAAATCCTGCAGGAGGCGGGCGGGCAGCGCCGCTTCCCCCGCAGCCGGCCGGGCTTGGGCTGAGCCAGCAGCTCCTCCTGCCGAGGGATGCGGGAGCGCAGCGGGATGCGGGAGCGCAGCGGGATGCGGGAGGAGTGCCAAGGGATGCGGGAGCGCAGCGGGATGCGGGAGGGCAGCGGGATGCGCGAGCAGTGAGGGATGCGGGAGTGCCAAGGGATGCGGGAGCGCTGAGGGATGCGGGAATGCAGTGGGATGCAGGAGCAGTGAGGGATGCGGGAGCGCTGAGGGATGCGGGAATGCAGTGGGATGCAGGAGCAGTGAGGGATGCGGGAGCGCTGAGGGATGCGGGAATGCAGTGGGATGCAGGAGCAGTGAGGGATGCGGGAGCGCTGAGGGATGCGGGAATGCAGTGGGATGCAGGAGCAGTGAGGGATGCGGGAGCGCTGAGGGATGCGGGAATGCAGTGGGATGCAGGAGCAGTGAGGGATGCGGGAGCGCTGAGGGATGCGGGAATGCAGTGGGATGCAGGAGCAGTGAGGGATGCGGGAGCGCTGAGGGATGCGGGAATGCAGTGGGATGCAGGAGCAGTGAGGGATGCGGGAGCGCTGAGGGATGCGGGAATGCAGTGGGATGCAGGAGCAGTGAGGGATGCGGGAGCGCTGAGGGATGCGGGAATGCAGTGGGATGCAGGAGCAGTGAGGGATGCGGGAGCGCTGAGGGATGCGGGAATGCAGTGGGATGCAGGAGCAGTGAGGGATGCGGGAGCGCTGAGGGATGCGGGAATGCAGTGGGATGCAGGAGCAGTGAGGGATGCGGGAGCGCTGAGGGATGCGGGAATGCAGTGGGATGCAGGAGCAGTGAGGGATGCAGGAGCACAGCGGGATGCAGAAGTACTGAGGGATGCAGGAGCACAACTGGAGCAGGGATGGCCTCCAGGCGGGCTCTGCTCCTCCAGGGCCCCGAGGAAAAGCACCTACTGCGCTGTCCCATGACGTGTTCCAGAGGCACTGCAACCCAGCCAGCACACAGGGAATTATTCCTGCACTAAAACCAGGAGCAAGCCAGGATTAGCTCTGAGTGAGGCTGCAAAATTCAAGTCATAAACTGCTCAGGGTTATTTTTTAATCGCAGGGCACTTCGGGCGGGTAGAGACCTTAAAGCTCAACCAGTTCCACCCCTGCCGTGGGCAGGGACACCTTTCACTGGACTGGGTTGCTCCAAGCCCTGTTTTTTAATGAATCTAAAAAGTGTAAAGTTAAAATAGTATCAGTGACTTGAAGAGATGCTCGACGTGTCAGTGTGGTTGCTACAAAACTTCAGCTTTGAAAACAAAACCTTCCTGGTTTAGTTTTATTTTCTCTGCATTTTTATGATCAAAAAGGAGAACATTCAAAGGACAGAGAGGGAGGGGAAGCAACACGAATAAAACACAAGGTAGCTTGTGTCCCTGGGAAAACAGATTGGGTTTATTCTTTAAAGTCCCAGTTTTGTGGCAGAGAGACCCCTCGGACTGTGCTGAGGTCAAGAGACACCATCGTAGGCAGCTGGTCACAGGCGCATCCCCTTAACTGAAAACACAGGGAGGAGTCAATAATGGGGAACAGAGCCCCAACCACCCGAGGACCGAATATTGAGCACCAGATTAAAAACCCTGAGGAGCAGCTCAAAGGAGCATCTCATCTTAAACTTATTTTGGCCCAAATGTCGTGTGCTCCGGGAAGCCTTTCATGTCCCAGTTGTTTTCTCGTGTTGTCCCTCCGGGCAGACGGGAGGATTTCTCAGCTCCAGCCGGCACATCCTGTCCCACCCCGAGCCTTCATTGGACTTGAGTGGTGCATTAATTTGTTGGCTGGATTCTGTTCTTTCCCTTGTAAACCCATCTCCTCCCGCCTCCGGTACCTGCCGAATATCCGGGGGGAAATGGAGCCTTTGATCTCGGAGTCGTCGGAGCGGGACCATGTGGCTGCTCCAGATTCAAGACAGACCCTTGGCTCGGTGAGCTCCTGTCCTGCTCGGGGTTAAAAATGCTGGAACACGACTGCATGGACGGGGAGGAGGGCAAGGGATCCGTGTTTGCGTGGCTAGAATTAAATATTAATTACCATTAAACTGGATAGAAGGAAGTGGGTTTTTATATTGAGGTGGGCCAGAGAAGCTGTGGCTGCCCCATCCCTTTGGGCTTGGAGCAACCTGGGATAGTGAAAGGTGTCCTTGGCAGTGGCTTTAAGATGAGCTTTAAGATCCCTTCCAAGCCAAACCATTCCAGAGATCTATGATGCTAAGCTATCGGGTTTTTCCCAACTTCTCTGTTATTACTGATGTGAAATGATGCAGAATTCCAGTTGGGACCATCAGGTGGCCACAGTGCCCCGGAGGGACTCGGCATCACCACTGCTGCCCCTCACAGGAGAGCAGCAGGGTCCTCTCTGTGCCCCCAACAATGGCAATTCCCACGGAAATTTTCCATAAACCCGCAAGGACCGAATTTCAGCAGGTGGGATGCAGCCCACTCCCAGTGGGGATCACTGACTGGCACTGGAGAAGAGACGCCGCCGAGCGATGGTTGTTGAATCAGCATTGCCAGGCCCAGCCTCCAGCTGCTGAGGGCTCAACAAACCTCCTGGCTTTGGCACAAAACCCCACCAGCCCCGGAAAATCAATTCCCTGCGTTTTGGGTAATTTTCCACCGGGCAGAAGAGAGAGTCTTCATTCCATCTGGCCCTTCATTCCATCTGGCCCTTGGAGGAAGGTCGAGGACTCAACAAGAAAGAATTCGGTTGACCTGAAAGCGGAGAAAAAAACAAGTTTCAAACAGTGAGGCAGAACTTGGATTTCTGGAGTGGGTTTTGGCAGAAATGTTCCAAAAATGCTCTAAACAAACCCAAACCCCTGAATCCAAGAGGCATCCGTGCTCCTCCCTCCTGGTTAGTAACCTCTCATCCCCAAATCCAGCTTTTCCCCTTCCTTTATGGAGTTAAGGAGCACTTTGCTCATCCAGAGCGTTTCTGGAGTCGCTGATCCTTTTGGCTTCCCACTGGATTTTGTGTGTGAGCGAAAACAGGGAGAAGGAAGAAAGCCAAGGGGCTGGTGGGGACACATCGCAGGCAACAGGGAGCTCGCTGTGACTTTGGGAGCCCAGTGGGACACATTTCCACCCCCCAGGACCTGAAGAAAGGCCCTGACCCTCTGCGAGGGCCAGCAGGAGCCAGGGGGAAACAGTCAGTCAGGGAAAGCACGGCCCAGCTACCCACTGGAGTCTGGCACCTGAGAATTCCAGAGCCAGGGAAAAACCCCAGAGCCACCATGCGAGTGCCAGGAGCTCAGGGCCGGTCCTTCAGCAGACATAAATCAGTTTATTCTGACTTACACCAGTCAAACCCCAGCTGCTGCCTCGTCGGGCTTTTTTTCCCCTCCCCTCTTCTCCTATTTTTCCAGCCGAGCGTGCGTCGCCCTGGCCAAGCCGGCTGGAATGAAAAACAAAGCCCAATGTGCCATGACGGAGACTTCCAGGCATTGCTGCGAGGCGGAGAAGAAATACCGGGAATAACGCGCGGGGCTGGAGCGTCCCCCCGGCTCGCTGTCGGGCGGTGGCAGCGCACGCAGGGCAGGGACGAGCCCGGCAGCGCCTTCCCCCAAACCGGTCAGGGCGGAGGCTCCGCCGAGCCCCGGGCTCCGCAACCCCCGGCCCCACCTGCAGCCTCAGCCTGGACATCCCAAAATTTCCAGCTGAATGGCGTTATTTAATATTTGGATATTCTCTTCCTGCTGACACCCTGTCACGCCCACCCCTTGTCACACACAGTTCTGGTGTCTCTGGTAATTCCCAGTGACTAAAACCCAAATGTTTGTGAGCTCAGTTGTTTGGGAAAAGGGGATGTTTATACGTAAATAAATATCAAGTTATGGGCGTAACACCCTTTTTTTGCCTGAAAACAGGAAAAAGCCCCAGCTTTTTGTGCTCTGAAGGGAAATATTTGTTGAGATCCAACAATTCCAGGAGGAAATCAAATAGACTTGAAGCAGGGGTGAGTCTGAGGAGAGGCTGGGGGTGGTTTTAGAGATGCTGCAGGTTGTGGTGGATGCCTGGCAGGGGGAAAGCCCATCAAACCCCAGCCTGGAATTTTATTCCAGCCCTTTGTGCTCTGCCAAAAATAAAAATAAACCACGTCAGCTCCCCCCTTTCCTGCCCCCAGCACACTGAAAAGCTGGAGAAGCTTCGTACACTTGGGGTAAACCTGTTGCAGCCGCCGAGCAAACCCAACGTGCCCAGGGAGGGAAGGAATTGCTGTTTCTCCAAAAGCAGAGGAAAAGTTTGGCTCAGGGCAATGCGGGATGTAAATGGGCAACTGTTGTGCATTAGCTGCAGCATTCTTCTTTTTACCACCCAATTTTCCCTTTATCCCACGGCAGCAGTGGAGGTTCTATCGCACATCGGGGGCATCCGAACTGGAAATCATTAACACAGAGAGTTCGGCTATAGTGGACCTTCTGTGAGGGGAAGGAAAGGCTGCCACAGCTTCCTGAGTCGATGATTTAATGATGTGTTCTGCATTTTCTTAATTTTCCACATTTTAAAGGCCTCTGTTCTCCATTTGGGGGAGGAGGAGGAGGAGGAGGGAGCGCTCCGGAGGCACGGCAGGCAGAGCCACTGGGAATGGGGAATCCAGAATGCCCCCAAAGGGGAGGTAGGGGGCAGCTGGGGTGGTTCTGTCCTCCAAAATGCCCACGTTCTGTGAGGGGGCAAAGCCTGAGCCTGCAAAAACCCGCAGGGCTCCAAGAGGGCTGCTTGGGAATGAGGTGTCACCTTCAGCCCAGGACAACAGGGATGCTCACACAGGATTCACCTTGTGCTGGGGGTGGAACAGTGACCGCAGCCAGATGGACACCCCTGAGCCAGGATTTTGGGGCTCCCCAGGCCTGACAAGATCAGTGTGGATGCTCCACACACACGGGACAGCTCGAGGTTCCCAAGCAGAGGCCGCTTGGAAATGCAGTGTTACTCCCTGAATTTGCCCTCCGCTTTCTTCTCTCCCTCGCAGCCCCCTTGTGCAGATCCAGGGCTAAAAATCACGCACGGATTTTATTTCAGTGTGAGCCCAAAGCACAGGGTTTGGCTTGGCTTTTCTTGGCTTTTTTTTTCCCCTAATTTTTTTTTTTTTTAAACAAATAGTTGAAAAATATGGAGACAAAAAAACTGCTCTAGTTTAAATACCATATATCACCCAGGAATGAGCTGTGCAGAGTGCGTGTCTGTTCTGTATAACTTAAATTTATACCCGTGGCCGAGTGAAATCATCACTTAAAATAAAGTCAAATGTCCATTTTTCAGATTTAATTAAGACATCATTTTGATGGAGGCTGAGTTAACATAAACAAGCCAAGCAAGGCAACATGAAGAATGAACTGCATGGAAAAGCTGGAGCTCGTTTGTCCCCCCGAGCTGCCTGGCTGGAGCTGAACAGGGCCCGTGTCTTACAGGGAGCTACAAGTGTTTTCTGCTGCGGTTGCACGTCAGCAAGGTAAACAGAAAGAGTTATTTTTAAAAAGAGCTCTTGGAATGAACTCCCAGAGCCTTTTCCACTTGGTTTTATCTCTCCTGAATTCAGAATTAAAGCATCTTCAGTGCTCTAAAGCACCTCGGCAGCCTGTGTGGGCAGGGGAGGTCCAGGGGGCACGGGCACATCTGGGATCCCTTGGCAAGGTAGAACCCCAGAATCATGGAATCGTTGAGGTTGGAAAAGACCTTCAAGATCATCATCGGGTCCAACCTGTGACCCATCACCACCTTGCCAACCAGACCAGAGCACTGAGTGCCACGTCCACCTCTGGGGATGGTGATTCCACCACCTCCCAGCCCATTGCAGTGCCTGACAACCCTTTCCATGAAGGAATTCCTCCTGATGTCCAGCCCGGACCTCTCCCTCTCATCCCGCTGCTTGTTGCCTGGGAGAAGAGAAGCCTTCCATTTCTGCTCTTGAATGTACAGAAAACACGCCAAGGGAAGCCAGGCCAAGCTTTTCCTTTGTCCCAGCTGAGGATCTGAAAATCCAGTGGGAGCCAGGCTCAGGAAACCATTCCCACCAGTGGCTTCATTAGGCTGGAGGACAATTAGCAAATGTTGCAGTGGCACAAGTCATGATAAAATCCCCAACAAAATCACCTCAGACGTGAAAGGAAAGTTGCCCTGAGACCTGTTGGAAAAAGGGTTCACCACTCCAAGAATCCCTTTGTCCTTATTGATTTCCTTCGCCAAGCCCTCAAAGGATTAATATAAAGGTCACGAACAAATCTGCGCCTATTTAAAGAGGACTTTTTGGTTGCCTCTCGTGGGCTGTTCCAAAGACTAAAGGATTCACACCAAACTCCTCCGTGGAAAATGGGAATATGCTGTGATTTGTTTTGCATGGTGCCAAAACTTTGTCTTGTGTAATTGCCACCACCCTGGGCTTTAGTTGGGAACAAAAAACAATGAAATAAAAACGCAAGGGGTGGCAGTGAAAGCTGAGGGAAGGTTTGAGCAGGGTGGGTTTGGTGCCAGCCATGCCTGGGACAGCCCCCGGAGATGTCTGGTGGCAGCTTGGATTGCACGGGGCTCCCACACCCCCTGGCTGCTGCCGAAGTGCCCAAATCACTGCCAGCCGTGGGGCTGTGCCTTCAGACCCGGGATGGGGGGCTGCCCTAAATAACCACAGCTCGGGGCATGGAATTCCCAGGGGAGCTGCCGTGGGAAGAACGACGGAGCAGGAGCTGATGGAGCAGGAATTGCAGCCTCCTGAGGTGTGTGTTTGGCGCTGCTCGTCTTCATTTCCCCGTTAACAGCCCGTGTATTAACGCACTGCAGGGAGCTGTGACATTAACGCAATGAGCATTAATGAGGTGAACGCAATACAGCGGCAGTCGCACCAAGCGGGAGCATCCCAGGGAAAAGGGGGATCCAACATGCCAGGAAGAGCCCTGGGGCAGTCAAAAGTGACTTTCACGCCATGTCCTCGCTTACCTGGGCTTGGTTCTCAGCACACCTCTAACACCAAATGGTATTTTGGGGAGGAAATGGGATTAATAACAATTGTACTAATCCTCACATTCCACCGGGAGCCTGGATCTCCATCAGCTCCTTCCTCTCTGCCAGTCATTCCTTTGGCCACATAGACTAATTGATTTGCATCCTGCAGCTGCCCCTCGCCACAGCCACTTCTTTCCACACCTTTTGCCCTGGTGCTGGGAGCATTCCCGAGGCAAACGCTCCTTCCCAAAAAACCTGACCTGGGCAGGACTGTGTTTCACTGCTCCAGTTTGGGAAGCTTCTCAGCAAAACAACCCCAGAGGTGTGAGGGGGAGAGCCAGGTGGGAATGTGCATGGAAAGAAGCGATGGCACAAAGCCCTTTGGGGATGGTTTATCCCATCCAGGCCCTTTCCTATCCCTGGAAGGGTTCGAGGTTGGGTTGGACGGGGCTCGGAGCAACCTGGGCTAGTGGAAGTGTCGTATTTAAGGCTCCTGTGCTCGGAATCAGCATCTGCAGCTCTTGCAGCACCTTAAAATAACACGTGAGGACTGGGAGGAAAACGGGGCCCTAATTGCACTTGGTTGGCTTCTGAGGGAGCTGCTTTACTGCTTCGCACCTCGTAAAAGGGGCCGCTGTGGTTTTACTGCAGCCTTGGCTGCTCCGGGGACTGTGGAAAGGGGGATCCGACCCCGCCGGGCTCCGGCACTTTCCCAAAGCTCAGCCTGTGGCAAGGGAAATGGGAACATGTTTGGGAGGCGAAGGATGCTCCCGGTGTTCCTGCGAGGCCGGAGTTATCGAGGATACCGGGAAAAACCACAGCCCCTCCCTGGGACTCAACAGCAGGAAAACAGCTGGAGGCATCCCACGAGGGCACGGGGATGCAGGTGGGAGCGTGGCGTTGACAGGGAGCTCAGCCCTCCGGGGTGGGAGGCTGTGGCTGTCCCTGCATCCCTGGAGGTGTCCAAGGCCACCTCGGATGGGGCTTGGAGCAGCCTGGGACAGTGGAAGGAGTCCCTGCCCACGGCAGAGAGTTGGAATGGGATAATCTTTAGGGTCTCTTGCAATCCGGGCCATTCTGTGGTTCCATGATAAGCCCTGCCTCCTGCCCTGAGGGATTATTCCAGGGAATCTGCTGCTGGGATTCGCAGGAGCAGAGCAACTTGCCCGAAGCACAGGGACCTCAAGGAGAACACCCCATTTCTGAACAGACCCACAGAGAAACCCACAAAGTGGTTTGGGTTGAAAGGGACCTTAAAGACCCCCCGGCTCCAAACACCCCACAGCACCTGCACCTCCTGGTGCTTAAGAATTCCCTGAGGACAGAGCCAGAGTGTCCTGGTGCTGCAGCATTCCATGCCAGGCACTGCCCTGGGCTGCGTTATCCCCATCACTCACTCTGCCGTGGTAGAATTCCCACTGCCAGCACCCACCTGGCTGCTAAAACACACACACAGCACTTCTGGGGAGAAATGAGCTGCCGGTGCACGGGGGGGATTAATGGTCTCGTTCAGGGAAAAGAAAGGATGGAGCTAAGAATGGAGGCTGTCCAAATATCAAATGTTAATCTCTGTAAATGGAATAACAGCCCCCATCACCTTCTCCTCCCCTCCCAGCTGCAGTTTTGTTGTCAGCCACTTCTAACATATTTTATCTTTTTTTTTTTTTTTAATTCCCCCTCCTGTGTTTTTCCAGCACTAAAACCCCCTCTGCTTTTTTAATCCTGTCCTAGAAAATTTTCGGTTACATCATTTGCACAAATATGTTGTTGTTAACGTTGAAAAACCTCTTTGCTTGCAGTTGTATATTTTATTTGGCTAAAAACTCCGCTCATGTCTAATACATCACATGTCCTCTGGTGATACTATTTAAGCTAGAAATTCCAAAACTCACAAATACCGAGTAGCCAAATGTTCCAGAGCTGGGCTCGTCTCCTAAACATGTAATATATCTCGCCCTTCTCCAAACAGAAATAGATTTCTCTCGGATTTGTTTGATAAATTCGACCCAAGATTTCCATTTGGAGTTATTGGAGTTCCTACTGTTTTTCTGCGTGTTGGTGGGCCAAGCCCTAATCACCCAAATCTCCCCGGGAGGCCATAAATTACGGCGATGAGATGGCCCTTTGTGTTGCTGCGGCGGCCGCGGGAGGAGGCGCCTTTGGACAGGACAGGATTTAATTCCTGCGTTTATGACGGATGGGAAAAGTTGGGATTTACGAGCCTTTGGGGCTGGGGGGGCTG
>VWZG01000559.1:207450-245714 GCA_013396735.1 Grallaria varia
GAGGGATAACACATGGATCCCAAGGGATAACACACTAACACAGGGATCCCAAGGGATAACACGTGGATCCCACGGGATAACACAGGGACCCCCAGGGATAACACAGGGACCCCGAGGGATAACACAGGGATCCCAAGGGATAACACAGGGACCCCGAGGGATAGCACATTAACACAGGGACCCCAAGGGATAACACAGGGACCCCAAGGGATAGCACAGGGATCCCAAGGGATAACACAATAACACAGGGACCCCAAGGGATAACACAGGGATCCCAAGGGATAACACAGGGACCCCAAGGGATTCCCTGGCTGGCACTGGCATTTGGGGAATTACAGCCACTGGAAACCACGGATTTATTTCGTTGGCTTCACCTGGGAGCCCCTTGGCAGATTCCAGAGCCCAAGGCCGGCTTGGAGAGGGCTTGGAAGAGGCTGGGCCAGTGGAAGGCGCCCATGGCAGGGGTTGGAATGTGCTCCCAGATCCCTCCCAATCCCCCCACCTGCTCCCAGCTCCCCTTTTCCCTGTTGTTTCCATAAGCACAGCCACGTTGCCCTCCCAGACACGGCAGCACATCCGTCATTCCCAAGGGGATCCAGCTCGGCAAAGCTCAGCCTCTCCCACTCTTTCCCGCCTCGTCGTTAATCAAATTAATCAGGGATTTAAAGGGGGAAGGATTAAACCCTCCAATGATGTGACTCCCAGGCTTGGGGGCTTCACAGGAATCCTGAATTCGCTGGGGTGGGAAAAGTCTTTTAAAAACCCCCTAAAAGCAGCTGAAGCCAAAGTCGGCAGAGCAAAGGGACACTGACAGCAATTAGCAGCACTTAATTAATCAAGGGAAGTGTAAGAGGAGTTCATGGCTCTGCTCAAACCCTAGAATTCCGATTTTCCAGCCGTAGCTCCGTGTGAATCCCACCCAAAGGCAGCCCTCCCACACCTGCCCATCAGAGGCTGTTCCCATGCACCTGCGAGGCTGAAATAAACGAAATTCCTATTTTACTGAGTAAATCCACAATATTTACAAATGGCTTAAACCAGCTCCCGGCAGGAAATTCCCAGTTCTGGAAGAAATTCCAGCCTCTCCACCTTTGCTTGTGCTGGGTGAGGTGGAGATCTCCCCACCCCAGGAAGTTAAAGGTGCCATTTTATGCAAAAAAACATTAAAAAAGTAGTTTAAAATATGAAAATAATACAAAATAATAAATATTCATTCAGGATGGGGAGCTCTGAAGCTCCAATTGGAAGGATTTATCCAAACAGTCCAGAGAGGGAATTTTAGTTCATATATTAATGTAGATATTAATAGTGTGGGGTAATATCCTAGGGAAAAAAATAAGAATGAGCTAAAAAATACAAATAAAATAAAAATATAGCTCTTCATCTAAATTAAATTGTTTTCTCATTAATTTCAATAGTTAAATAAATACTTTAATAATTGCTAGATAATTGGAAATATATTAAAAGTTAATTATTAATTTAAATTATTGCAGTTTTGCCCATGTAAAAAAGTGTTTTATTCACGTGTCAGTGAACAAGAAAATCACCCAAATTCAGCTTCTTCTGCCTTAAAAATACCTGATTTTACATTTATAGTAATATCACATTAATATTTATTTTCACACGCATATTCTATAATATATTCTATTATAATGGATTCATTATATAATGTATCAGTCGTTATATTTCTATTATATAATAATAGAATGTACTGTTGTCCAACAATGAAATATCCAATGCTTTGGCAAAAATACACCGCTCTATCCTTTAAATTTAACCTTTATCTTAATTTCCATTTCTTTCACTTCAAAATAAATAATGTCCTTTAAAATACCCTATAATAGGAGAGCTGAGCGTGCCATAAATCCTCCCACGACACATTCCCACCCATGAGCCAATCTGGGGGGAAATGGGGAGTTTGGGATAAAAATATTCCACCCTGCAAAAACAGGGAGGGTTTTTTGGGGGTTAATTCTGGTTCTGATTCCCCCCAAATCTTCCTCAAAAATAGGGATATTTCACAGGCACCACGTTTCCCAAACAGCCCCGCTGTGGAGGCAAATAAATGGCAGGGTTTGGAAAGGAAACTCAGCTTTATTTTTCCATGATAAATCGTTTCCTCCGTGAATTCGCTGGATTTCAGGAATTATGAACATCCAAGGAATAATTGTCCAACATCTGCCCTTTTCCCCTCCTGACACCACAAGAACACCCGCTCAGGGTCACCCGACCCGGCAAAGGGAGCCTGAAAGCAAATCCCTTAAAAAGGGAGAGAAATATCAATATTTCCTTCTTTTTTTCTGATGTTTTCAATGAATTTTAAAAGCAAAACCCTCATGAAATTCTTCTACATTAATATTTCCTTATTCTGATTTTTTAAGTGCTTGAAGGTCTTTAAAGGCGAGTCCTTAAAAATGCCAAATATTTCCCTATTTTATTGCATTTTAACAGTGCTTTGAAGCACTTTACAAAGCAAGGCCCTTAAAAATAATAAAAAAATAAGTATTTCCTTATTTCACTGCTTTTTAAAAAGTGCTTAAAAGCACCTTAAAAACCAAACACAAACTTTTCCTCCTTTTATTATATTTTAAACGCTTAGAAGCACTTTATAAAGCAAAATCCTCAAAAATAATATAAAAATCAAGATTTCTTTATTCCATTCTTGGTTTCAAGCACTTGAAAGCACCTTAAAAAGCAAATTCTTTAAAAATACAAATATTTCTTTATTTTACTGCATTTGAAGTGCCTAGAAGCACTTTAAAAAGCAAGTCTTTAAATAATAAATAAATCCCTATTTCTTTAATTCATTCTAATTTTAAATGCTTTGAAGCACCTTAAAAAGCAAGTCCTGAAAAATACAGTTATTTCCCTGTTTTATTATATTTTTAAGGTGCTTACAAATACGTTATAAAACAAATGCCTTTTTAAAAAAGCAATATTTTCTCATTTTATTCTACTTTTTTTTTAAATTTCATTGCATGTTTTTTTGAAGTCTCACACACCCCTGAGCTGCTGTTGGTTCCTCTCCCCCTTCTCTCCCCAAGAAGGATTCAAAGCCTCCAGAATCCATTTTTTTTTCAGCGATGAAGTTGGAAAAAGGGGCTGGAATAACCCAACGCGGGGAGGGAGCACCAACCTGTGCTCAGGGGGCGTTACGGGCTGGAAATCCCTTCCCATAAATAGAAATAAATGAGTTTATTTCGACCTCTCCCACGCTCCTGTTTGTTGAGGTTTTCCCGGCTGTTTGTAAACACTCCCAGGGAATATTTCCAACAATTCAGTTTCTCCTTCGCTTGGGAATAAACTCCCAAACTGCTCCCAAATCCCTCCAATCTGATCGTGCCGGCCCCGCAAACGCCCTGGGGGTGAGGGGTGGGTTTTATTCCCTCTCTTTGCGGGTGTTTTATGGGGATTTATTGGGAGGCTGCGGGACGAGCCCCGGCTCTGCCCTTCGGAAGCGCCCCAACAAAGCCCCATTCCCACCCCAGGGCGAGCCGTAATTAATGCTCCGGCTTTAATTGTCCCGGCCATTGGGGTTCCGCTCCATATATTCCACGTATTTACCCCGTGGCTGGAAAGAGCAGGTCGGAGCCTGGGTCAAGGAGAAAAAAGACCTTCATGGAGAGAAAGTGTCTCCTAAAAGGCAAAGGATGCTCCGTTGGGAGCAACGTCCTCATTTTGGATGGATTCAAGGCCAGCTTGGATGGAGCTTGGAAGGCGCCCCTGGCCTGGGTGGGAAGGGGGAACTGGAGGAGCCTCGAGGTCCCTCCCAACCCAAATTATTCTGGATTCGTCTCGCAGGGAGACAACGGGGTGGGGGGAAAAACCCAACAAACCCTGAAAAAAAGGTGAGGGACGTTGTGGGGTTTCGAGACACCGCAATTAAAATCCAACGGGAATTTATTGCTTTTCAGTCCCTTCCTTGGAGTCTCCCAAAGTTTTGGCTGCCCGCGATTCCAGGAGGAAAACACCACCAAAGGTGGGGACACATCCCATGGAATGCAAAGCGTGGCCTGACTGGACTTTGGGATTAAACATCATATTAAATCTCATCGGAAAACGGCGTTAAAACTCATTTTCTCTCTTGGAGGTGAAACCTCCAGCAGCCCCTCCGGCCATCCCGGGACTCCCAAGGAGAGCAGAGGCTGCCCCTTCCCATGGCAGGGAGCCAGAGGGAGCCAGGCCAACCCCAAAGCCACAAAGGTGCTGCCCAGGGAGTCTCTTCCTTACCAAAACTGAGGGCAGGCTCCGTGGGTTTGGGAATTGGGGTCACTGTGTTCCTGGTGGTTGATTGCACATGGCTCCCGTGTGACCTCAGCACGTTCAATCCCGGCAGGAATTCTGGGAGAGAACTACCTGGAAAACAAAATCCATGGCGTCCGTAATTCCCTGTGCACGGGACCCATCCCAGTCCCCACCGTGAGGCTTTGGGATGGGATTTTCAGGGTGTTCAAACCAACACGCAGCAATTAAACCCCATTCCGTCGCTGTTCCCCTTCCAAGCGTCCCCTCCACCCTTCCCCAAGCCGCAGGTCCAATAAATGCAAATAAACCCCCCAAATCCAGCATCAGGGGGGGTTAATGCCATGGGAGGCGTGGGGCTGGAAATCTCCGAAATTCGGGAAGTGGACCCCGTTCTGCTGAGCACAGCCAGCCCGGGCCAAGGCATGAATTAGGGTTTACAGTCCTGCAGAGAGAATCCCAGAGAATTACAAGAAAAACATTGCAGGCCGAGTAGGAAAATTCGCTGTATCCCCTTTTACAGCCAACCATAACTTTCCCGGGATGAGTTATGCTCCCTGTTATTGGCATGTTGTTCCAGTTAAGTCAGAACTGTTTTCCAGGAGAGGCACCGGTGGATGTTGCTTCCCAAATCCCTCCTCGTTCTCCCAGCTGCACTTTCTGCCTGGACCTTTGGTTTTCATTGAGTTCTAAATTTAAAAAACCACCTTATTCCCCTCCTTCCCTCCCTCTGTCCTTCCCTCCCTCCGTCCTTCCCTCCCTCTGTCCTTCTCTCCTTCCATCCTTCCCTCCCTCTATCCTTCCCTCCTTCCATCCNCTCCCTCCATCCTTCTCTCCCTCTGTCCTTCCCTCCCTCTGTCCTTCCCTCTGTCCTTCCCTCCTTCCATCCTTCCCTCCTTCCATCCTTCTCTCCCTCTATCCTTCCCTCCTTCCATCCTTCTCTCCCTCTATCCTTCCCTCCTTCCATCCTTCTCTCCCTCTATCCTTCCCTCCTTCCATCCTTCTCTCCCTCTGTCCTTCCCTCCCTCCGTCCTTCCCCCCCTCCCTCTGCCCTTCCCTCCCTCTCGGAGGCACTGGGACAATAATTTGGGAAGGGTTTGGGTTCACTGGTGCTCCTCCAAGGTCTCCCAGTCCTTTGGTGGCCAAGGTCTATCCTGGTTTGGAGCAGGGAATCACAGGCAAAGGGCAGCGAAGCTGTGCCTGCCTCAGCCTGGAGCTTGGAATGGGATAAAAAGGCTGGAAGAATTAACACAGAATCATGGAATGATGTGGGTTGGGAAGATCATCCAGCTCCAATCCCCTGGGCAAGGACACCTTCCACTAAACTAGGTGGCTCCAGCCTGGCCTTGGGCACTCCCAGGGATGGGGCAGTGCCTAATTTAAAGCAAGGTCTGAAATAAAGGGATATAAAAATACAACCGATCCCTGCTGGTCCTTGTGCAGGGAAAAAAATCCCAGCTTCAACAGCTTTGATTTTATGAGGAGATATTTTTAAAATAAAATATTTACATTTAAAAAAAATAATAATTAATTAATTTAAATGACATATTTCACTTAGAAGCATCACAACGGGCTCAAAATCCCTGAATCCCTTTAGAAAAGAGGATGATTTTCCTACAGCACACGGAACCCTGGACTTCTCGTGCCACCAAGGAAGTGTATCCTCACTGTCCACTCTGACCTGGGGTGAAAATACCATCAAAATGCCAAAGTTCCCACCAGCTGGGGGTGCCAGTGCAGGCTGCAGGGTGAAATCCCAGTTTTCTGGTGTTTCTTTAAGCTGGAATATCCATCCCATGGGTTCTGCTGGGGGCATCTCGTGTTGGGCTCCCCAGAGCAGGACAAAGACACTATTTTAAAGCAGGACGAAGGCAGAGGAGCAAAGACCAGAGGTGCCACCTTCCCTGAGCTCCAGTGTCCTCTCCTTGCCCAGCACAAATCCCTGGATGTTCCAAAGGATCCTGGAAAAGGGAACAGACAGCAAAGAGTGAAAACACAGAGGGAACCATAAGGAAATGATCATTTAGAGGGATGAACTCCTCTGTTTGAGGGTTGGCTATTCCAGTGGTCTCCACTCCTTTTCCAAACCCCAGTGCTGGGGTGAGCAGTTAATGGCAGATGTCCGGCTGCTCCAGGCACTTCCAGGGGGTTTGGAAAAGAGAAATAATCCTTTGGAGAGTGTGGAGGATGGAGCAGGAACCACATATTGGATCATCATTATCTCCTCGGTCAGACAGGAGATGGGCTGGAGGATGGAGCAGGAACCACATATTGGATCATCATTATCTCCTCGGTCAGACAGGAGATGGGCTGGAGGATGGAGCAGGAACCACATTGGATCATTGTTTCCCCTGGGTCAGACAGGAGATGGGCTGGAGGATGGAGCAGGAACCACATTCATTTTCACCCAATGGGAGTCACCACCAAAGTCTGAACATCCCAAACCCCAAACCATGTAACTGCAGCCCTGGTTGGGGCTGCCCAGGGCACTCCCATTCCCTGGGATGGGGATTTAAAATCCATGGGGATGTGGCACCCGGGGATGGGGGATTGTTGTGGCCTGGACAGTGCTGGGGGAATGTTGGACTCGATGGTTTGAGGGCTTTTCCAGCCTTAAAGATCCTGGGATTTAATAGATATTTACGTGAGTTCCTGCTTGCAAATTCCAGGGAATGTGGAATGGGAAAATGCAGGTTTTAGTGCTGCAATGGGAGGATCCGATTTAAGAAAAAAAAAAAAGCCTAAAAAGTGCACCAAATGTGGGAGAAAATAATAATAATTAAAAAAAAGCCTGAGATGGTTTTATCCGTTAGCCCTAACGAGGGCCTGACATTGGTAAATTGAATTTTTAATAGTCAGTTTTACCATGAGGAGCACTGCTTTTTATTTGCCTTTTTTTCACACCGCCTGCCAGACCTGCACTTTCTTAGACAACCTCCCTTTTATATATATATATATATTTTTTTTTTTTTTTACCCCTTGGGTCCCTTCAGTGGGATAACTCNCAAAGTCCCCATCCCACCTCAAAGCCTCCATCCCCTCTCAGAGCCCCCATCCCACCTCAAAGTCCCCATCCCCATCCAGCCACGTTGGGTGGTCCTGGAAATGCAGCTGATGAAGGTTCCTCCTCACTTCTCTACGGGGACAAGGTCAAAGCCCCCTGGATTCCCAGACCCTGCTGCACACGGAGCTGCACGTGGCCTTGGGACACATCCAGGACCTGCTGCATCCCATCCAAGCCGACCCTCCCACGGCTCCTCCTTACGTGTCCCTAATTCCACCTTTCAGCAGGAGTCAAACAGACCCCAGTCACCTCCTGGAAAACCATCTGCTTGGAGACATTCCCTTTCTGCCTCCATGCTCTGTGGTGGTGACCACCCATGGCCGGGGCTGGGCTCTGGCCGGTCTCCCCATGATGAGTTTCCCAAAGCCCGTGGCCGGCTGGCAGCTCGGGGGATCTGCCTCCAGCTCCAGGTGCTCCAGGGCTTTTTATTTCCCTGGCCTGGGCACGTGTTTGCTCTTCTTCACCTTGATCCCCAAGAAGTCAAAGGGCCGGCGCCGGGGTCAGCCTGGAAGGAAATGACATTCCCAGCTGAAGGTGCAGCGGAGCCTCCGGTTGGTTGTCCCTTGTGTTTCCTCTGCCGTGAGAACAATGACAGGGGTGAAAACCAGAATGAAGCAAGGAGGAAAATCGAGGGGGAAAATCAGGACCTTGGCTCTGCTGGACAACTGCCCACTTCACCAGGACCAAGGGCCCAAGGAACACGGAGTCCCATCAGGACTCCCTGCAAACCCTTGGCCGTGCAAGCCAGCCAGGAGGTCCCAACAGGCAGATTAGGATGTCACTGGTGTCCTTCCTTATGCCATCCCTTCTTTTTCCAGCATTTCAAACACCCGGCAAGAACTTCCCGTGCGCTCTGAGGGGCAGGGAGACTGTTCCCACCATTCCTGCGACTTTCTGGTGGCCCCTCCTGGCCTTTGAAGGCCAAACGTCCCCCTGCCCAGCGCCAGGAATTCGCTGGTGATTGACGACTGTTTGGACAAGTGGTGAGCAGAGGGGGCGTGGGGGGAGAGCCTGGAGCCCCCCCGGCAGCCAAGGGGGGCCGGGGCTCCCCCCGTGAGCCGACACATCCCTGCAGGATCCCCGCTGGAGGGTTTGGGAAGGAGGGATGTGTTCCAGCCCCCGGGATAACGCAGGTGCCAGGGCAGGTGGGAAGGATGGGAAGGGGCAGGAAGTTGGTTCTCCTGGATGGCAGAGCCTTCATCCCAGCCTGTGGGGGACCATCCCCACCGCTGTCCCCAGGGCAGCGAATCCCAGCCAAGAGGGATGGAGATGAGGAGAATTTAAAAACAAAAATAAGGGTAAACCACGTTGGAAAAATGTGGCACGGGTAGCCCAGGGAAGCTGTGGCTGCCCGTGGATCCCTGGAAGTGTCCAAGGCCAGGCTGGACGGGGCTTGGAGCCACCTGGGGGAGCAGAAGGTGTCCCTGGATTGGAATAAGCTGATCCTTGAGGTCCTTCCCAATCCATGGTGGGATCCTGTGCAAATTCGTTGCTGTCACGCTCAGGGTATGGCTGAGCTGGGAACAGCCCCTCTGCCTGCCCAGCATCTCCCACCTCCTGCGGTCCCTCCTGCCAGACCAGGATGCTCCCGGGGCTGCTCCCTCCTCCCGGCTTTCCCCAAAGCTTCCCTTCTGTTTGCTAAGATGTTTTAAATCCTCGGATTTTCAGCCGCTTGGAAATGCACTCTCCGACCAGCTCCTAATCCCCCCCAGCTCTAATTCCCCACTTTGAAACGCATTCAAAAGGAGATTAAAGTTCATTTTATCGCCTTTCATATGTTTTAAAATTCTGATGTGGGAACTTCTGCAGGGTTTCAGCCCGGGAAGCTTCTGCTCTCTGCTCCCTCCAGAGCCTGTCCCCGTCTCCATCCCAGTGGGATTTCAGGCTCCCTGAAGACATTTGAGGATGTTTCTGGCACTTTTCTCTGGGAGGGGAAGTTCAGATCTGGGTAAGGCTGTTTTCTCTCAGTGTTACGGATTTATCCCCCCTTTTTTTTTTTTCTCCTTAGGAAGCAATAGCACCGTGTTTTATGGAGACCTGGTTAGATTTCAGTTTGGGAGGAATGTCAGGCAGTTAAACTCGAGTCTGAGCTGCTCAGAGCCACCAGGATACCCGGGATCACTCTCCCTGTCCATCTGTCCCACTCATTCCAAGCCCTGGGATCCCTCTCCCTGTCCATCTGTCCCACTCATTCCAAGCCCTGGGACCCCTCTCCCTGTCCATCTGTCCCACTCATTCCAAGCCCTGGGATCCCTCTCCCTGTCCATCTATCTGAGTGATTCCAAGCCCTGGGATCTCTGTCCATGTGACCCACTGATTCCAAGCCCTGGGATCCCTCTCCCTGTCCGTCTCACCCCACTCATTCCAAGCCCTGGGATCCCTCTCCCTGTCCATCTGTCCCCCCAGTGATTCCAAGCCCTGGGATCCCTCTCCCTGTCCATCTCTCTCAGCAATTCCAAGCCCCTTTTGCCCATTTACTGAACCTGAGCCTTTTAACCTCCCAGTTCCCTGCAGATTTGTGAGCACAAGGAATTGAGCAGACAAGGGAGACCCAATTCCTCCCTTCCACGTGGCTGCTGCTCCTCATTTTGGAGAGCAAGAAGATGCTGCCTCTGCTCCCCTGGGATCTGCCTCCATCCCAATATCCTGGTCCTCCTCGTCTTCTCTTTCCCCTTCTCATAAGCAAATAGTTTATCTGAAACTGCTGCATCCTGAGAAAAAAAGGGGGAAAAAATCCTCTTTTCATTCCCCTTTTTCTGTCAAATAAAAGAAAATATGATATTGGAGTTTTGCACTGAAATTATTGTAATATTCTTTCTTTTACAAGTGCCTTTTAAAGTTCATCTTTATGGTTGCGAGATTGAAACCATGGCAAAGGAATTGTTTGGGGGGATTATTTGACTTTTTATTAAAAAAAATCAAAAACAGGTGGGTTCCTCGTCAGCTGCACTTAAGTTTTTAATAAAAAGTAAAAGTTCTGGCACATCTCTGGCTCTTTCTTTGTATTTTTTCATTTTCATTCTCTCTCTGGCCACAGATAGGACACATCTTTTTCCCTTTTGTGCCATGGAATATGACTGGGAGAGCACACAGCCCTGGACTTGGAATCTGGGAACTCATCAGGCCACAATTTGTCACCTGGGTCTCCCAAGGAAGTTTTGGAGTCACACATCCAGCCCACAATCCCCCTGCCCCAAATAACTCCTGGACCTTTTGGTGCTGACGCGTGGGAAGGATGATCCAGGGGCCCTGGAGAAGCAGAATTCCAGCCGTGCAGCCGGAGCCGAGCCCCAGGATCAGCCACCAGGGAAGCTCCAGGAGAGGTGACCCAGCTTCACACAGTCCTGCTCCTTGGGGCAACTCGGGCCATGGACACGGTGCCACCACCCCGTGCAGCTCCTGCCCTTGGGAATTGTGGCTCCTGGAGCTCCAAGGAGAGGCAGGGCAGGCAGAGGGGCAGAACCAAAACCTGCAAAACCCCCCAAAATGTCTCCAGCCCCAGAAACAGCTGGAAAGTGTCCAGGGAAGGGGGTTCACACACACCGTGTTGCCCTGGCACCCTTTTTCAGGCCAAGCTGATGGAGATCCCACCCTGTTGGCGACCCCATCCCTCTGCCCGCTGTGGGATCCCAGGATCCTGGGACTCTCTCCTAGGCTCTCCCACTGTTCCCAGCTCGTGGCCCTGGGGAAGGGGCTGGTTTTGGTTTGGGGTTGGTGCTGGCCCCTCTGGCTGTTCTGTTACCCCAAACTCCAGGTTTCCTCCCAGCACAGGTTCCCTGCATTCTGCCCATCCCGGTTTATCCCTCCTCTGAAATCCGAAAGGAAATCAAACTTGGCTGAAGCCAATAAAGCTCCCATGAAACGCCAAGCCCTGAAATTCCTGGTGGGGCCTCCTGCTGCAGAGGCTCCCGGGAGCCCAGGGTGGGTGCAGGGGGCAGCAGCCCCCAGGCCCTGCTCCATGGATCTCCTTCATGGAGATTGTCTCCTCCGGCAATCCAGGGAACTCTGCTCTGTGGTTCACACCTTTTTCCGACCTGGGCCACAGGCAAGGAGTGAATCCTGCAAGGCAGAGCCCCCGGCTGGTCATGTCCAAAGGATAAAGTGGGAAGAACATGGAGATACCTTACTTAGCGTGCTCTTCCTCAGCTTGTGTGGGAGGAACTGGAATTAAACAACCACGGAACGAAGCAGAAGAGGCACCTGGTTGGTCACAGACCAACAGCTCGGCTGCTTCCTTAAGATGGTTGTTCTTCCACGGGATAACTGACCCAACCATTCCCTCGGCTCAGGGAACACCCAACAGCCGGCTGTGCTTCCACGGACACAGGGATGGAGAGGGGCTTGGAAACCAACAGGCTGTTTTGATCTCAAATCTGAATTATCGTGGACGTCCTGATGATATTTTTAAGCGGTTGAATTCCAAATGAAACTTTTCCAAATGGGCCTTTTGTTGGCTGAATCTGAAAACCTTTCCGAGCTCTTGGTCCCCTCTGACATTTTCCTTTGGGGTTTTTTTGTTTCCAGAGGCTGAGGGAAGTGCTTGAGGTCTCGTAAAGCTCCGTGCCCAGCTTCTGCTCTGACTGCCGCCCGCCTGTGTTCGTGCTGAGTGTCCGTACCCAGGAGCAAAGCTGCCTTCCCTGGTCACAGCCCACGGAGCAGCACGGTGCTGTCTGACAGTCCCACCACAGGGAGGTTACCAGAGACAGCCCCAGCATCTGGAGAGAATAAAACCCCGGCAAAATCCCTGTTCCCAGAGTAGACAGTCCTATAAAACAGAGCTGCTGGGAGCCAAATCAAATAAGGGGAAGGTGCTAATGGATTCCTTTCTCTGCGTGGAGGAATGGTAAGGGCCGGGGGACATTTTTCCAGCCTGGGAAAGATGAGCTGCCAAGGGACCTTGAGTCATCCCATGCCAGGCAGGTACTGGGATGGGCAGTGTCTTCTGCACCCCATGGTCCAAGAGAGGTGTTTCCCCCCTTCCCTGGGATTAGCAAGGCTGGGAGCCACAGAGAGGCTCCACATTTTGGGAAGAAGGACTTGATGTTCCAAAGGAGTTATTTAGGGACACCAGGAGGGAACTGAGGAGGGATCTGCTGATGCTGGAACATGTGCCTTTGGGAGCACCAAGGATTAGCTCCATGTGTTTTCCTCACACGAGGGGACAGCAGGACAAATCTGGAACCCCCCATTAAACCAACAGTGGGGAAAAAACCCCAACCCAGAGCAGAGGGAGCAGGAATAACCAAAGGGTTATGGAGCAATATGTCTCACCCTTTGGGGACACTGCTGGTGGCACGGAGGGATGGGGAGAGCTGGAAGCAACTTCTCCAAGCCCAGGTTTAGCTAAAGGATGTCCCTTACAGGGATAAAAGGGATAATTATGTCAATGAGGGGAAAATTTGGGGGGAAAACATCCTCCCTTCTAACCCTGGCTGTGTTTTACAGGCTGTGGACACGTGATGAACTCTGTTCCTGGGCAGGACATCCTCCTCTGGAAAAAAAAACAACAACAAAACCAAACCATCCTCTTGTACAAAGAAAATTCATTTAAAAATCGATATTTTCAGATAGTTCTATGAAAAGACCCAGAAAAAGAACCCACAAAATGTGGGCAATGAATGAAGGCAGAACCACCCCAGCAATTCCTATTAAACTGTCCACAGACTCCCCCGGCACGGCCCAAATCCCGAATTTCCAGCGCTTGTTGCCTCGCCAGTGAGACCAGCCAAGGACTCCTTTCTTCCCTCCTGGAAGCTTCCTCATTGCCGGGATTGCAGCTGCCCCTGCGCACCTTCGTTTCCTTCCTGGGCACCGAATTCCCTCGGGGAAAGGAGAGACGCCTTTGTGGGGTCCGCCAGGAAAGGGGGATTCAAAGCCCAGGGGAAGGAGCGGCAGCGGCGGCGCCTCCATCCTGCGAGGGATGCTCGGAAGGCAAAGGATGCCTTAGGTTGCCATCTAGTGAGTGCGAGGGGAAGGAGCCCCAGAGCATCCCCGGCAGCAGCGCCCGCTCCGAGCCCGCCCCGCTCCCTCCGCAATGTCAGCGGGGCTCAGGAGGAGCCCTCTGCGTTCCCCCTTGGCACCAAGGCGGCCCAGCTCCAGTGCCACAGCCTGGCAGTGCCACCCAAACCAGGTGCCCCGTCAGCGTCCCAGCCCTGGCTCTGCTCCAGCCACCCCTTCCAGGGAGAAAACGCCTTCTGGCAAAAAAAAAAAAAAGATAATCAAGTCGTGGCAAACGGTTTTCCTTTAGGACCCGCTCCCCTTCGGCGTTCAGGGCCACGGGAAGAGCTGAGCAAAACACCTGCCTGGCCACGAAAGGCATCGTTTCCATGTGGATCCTGATTTTGGGTGGATCTCACCTGGAAAGGGACAAGAAAGAGGCGTCAGAGCCGGGAGCTCTGGGGTTTTCTGGGGAGATGCCCCACGTCCCCAAGCTCGCAGCACTCGGCTCCGCTGGCCCCGCTGTGGTTAATCCAAGGCACTGATGGATGGGACTGCTTATAAAGCGGCCTTTATTAAAATCCAGGGGGTTTAATTGATTTATTCGGGGCAGGGGCGCGTGTCCCCATCGGGGTGTGACCCAGTGCCACCCAGCACCCCATAACTCACGGCACCCTCAGCGCCCCGGCCCCGCCGGTGACAACCCTGTGGGGAAGCTCCTGCCTCGCCGGTGCTTTATGGGGCGAGGGGTGACACGAGGGGTGACACGAGGGGGTCCCCCCCGGGCTGTGGTCAGGGGAGTTTACCTGCCCGGGGTAATTTAATCCCAGCTACAGCGCTGGACCCGCTGTAATGAGGCTCATTAGGACGCCCAATTTAAAGCCCCATTTAAGGCAGACATAAAACAGCTCTTTCTCGGGCACGGGGCTGCTCAGAGGCCCCAGTCAGAGGCGGCTTCCTCCTCCCAAAACTGCAGGAACGCAAACAAGGTGTCTCTGAAGTCAGTGGGAAGATGCTGTGCCAGGGAAAACAGCAGCGATGGGAGAAAATGAGGCAAAGCTGCCAAAGAGGGACCTGCTGCACCCGTGGGATGGATGGCAGGATGGCAGGATGGATGGATGGCAGGATGGATGGATGGATGGATGGATGGATGGATGGATGGATGGATGGGGAACGAGGAGCAGTGGGAAGAAGATGCTCGACAAGGAGAGAAAGCTGGGAGTGCCCTTGGAGACATCAGGGGGTTTCAGGACAAGCTGGCACCCAGCCCTGTCACCAAAGCACCAGCAATGGGCTTTGCCTCCCAGCAGGGCCAGGAGTTGTGGGAGGAGGAAAAGGAAGAGGTTCATTCCCTGGATCCCATCTGGAGACACACAAGGTGTCATCCCATCCCGCCAAAAAGGATCCCATGGACAAAGCACCTCCCTCAAAGAGCCTGCTGGGAGAAGAGGAGCCAAAAATATTTCACAACAAATAAAGGCTGCAGAAAGTATTGGATTATTTTTACATAATTCCTGGAGTGACTAAATCTATTTCCTCCAAAACACTGGCATCTCCCTAAACTCCTGTTTGTGGTGCCCGGATGCAGAAGGAGAATTACCCAAGTTTTAGCAATAAAATTAAGCCTGGTTTGGTGAACACCTGCCTTCCCGTGGTTAATAACCCTGAGCCCCTGCCTTGGATGCTCCTCCGTTCGCTCTCCCGCAAATTATTTTTGTTCTCAGTTGACAAAGATAAATGATGGGATTAATATATATTGGAGAAGTCCTGGCAAACACTTTGCCAGCAAAGAGGACGGATTGCTATTATTTCCCTCAGGTAACGTAACACAGACAAACTGGATTAAGAGTAATTTGCTGTGGGGTTTAGTTGTGATCACAAGCCATTAGTGGAACGGTGTTTATGGAAATTGCTTTTTCTCAGATCAGAATTAGCCTGGCTGTCATTACCTGGCTGGCTCCGGGGGAGGGAGGATCGTCTGCAGGGAGAGAAATGAACCCAGGGCTCACCAACTGCGCCCTGACAGAGAGCGAGGTGCAGGTAGATATTGGGGTGGAATAGGAGAAGCAAAATCCCAGACTCATTTAGCATAGAAAAGACCTCCCAGACCATCAAGTTCAACTTCTGACCAGGCCCGACCTTGTCCCCCAGCCCAGAGCACTGAGTGCCACATTCAATCATTCCTTGGACACCTCCAGGGGTGGGGACTCCAAACCTCCTGGGGCAGCCCCTTCCAGCACCTTTCCAGGGGGAAATTCCTCCTGATGTCCAACCTCAGCCTCCTCTGGAGCAGCTTGGGACTATGTCCTCTCCTCCTGTCCCTGTTGCCTGGGAGCAGAGCCTGACTCCCCTCGGCTCCCCCCTCCTGGCAGGGACTTGCAGAGAGCCAGAAGGTCCCCCCTGAGCCTCCTTTTCTCCAGGCTGAGCCCCCCCAGCTCCTTCAGCCCCTCCTGCTGCTCCAGCCCCTTCCCAGCTCCCTCCCCTTCCCTGCACACGCTCCAGCCCCTCCATGTCCTTCCTGAACTGAGGCCTCAGGTGGGACCTTGGCAGTGCCAGCACAGAGGGACAACCACTGCCCTGGTCCCGCTGACCACCCCAAAATCCAGCATCCTGCCATGAAACCCGAGGCAGAAGGTTCCTGCTCCTCTCTCCCAGCATCACTGCTCTCACACCCCACAGGAGCTGCGCTCCAGCAGGGAATAAGACACTCTTTACTTCCAAGACTAAACCTTGCCTCCGAAATGCTGAATGGGACCCTATTTTGCAGGAAGGGACCCTCCCTCCCCGCTGCCTTCATTGGGCTCCTGAGCCACAAACACTCTTTTAAGGAGCAGGGTGGTGGTGGTTATTCCCAAAGGTCTTTCCCAGGGGATTGCACTTGCCCACCCCCAGTGGAGAAACCGAGGCAGAGGGCATGAGGAGCCCGGCTGGGTGTGAGCCTGGGGGCTGCAGGGCAGGGTTTGCCCTCTTTTTCCCTCTGGAATGTTGGACCAGGAGTGATGCCACGTATCCTGCATGGATGCCACCCGCGATGCCACCCGCGGCAACGCTCCTTCCCAGAGGGGCAGTGGGGCGTGCAACCTCATTCCCGAAAAACTGGGATTCCGCCCCAAAACCGCCAGGGAAGGGGACAGAAACCAGGACAGAGCCTGCTGAGGTGCCCCCACCATTGGCTCATCCCACCAGGATCGATCCCGGAGCCCCCACCTTTGGCTCACTCCCTCCGGCAGGCTCGGAATCATAATTCGGCCAGCCCTGAGGCTTTGGAAAACAATACTGGAAGTAATCCCTTTTGATCCGATGCTAATCCCAGATAATTGCTTTCAGGCTTAATGGGAAAAGTGCATTTTCTTGGGTGGGGGGGGATTGGTCAGTTTGGAGGAGCTTTGATGGAGCTGCTGCTGGAGGTGCTTGTTTTAGCGGAGGGAGCCCCATTGTTCCCGGGAATGCGGGATGCCAGGAATAATGACGGGCCGGGATCCCGCAATTAAACCCTGCTGGGCGGGCACCCGGCACAGGGGCAGAGGGGAAAGGAGCCCTTCCAGGCGCTCCACGCTGCGGGGGCTCAGCTTCTCCAGGAAAGTGGGAGAGCTGAGGAGATGGAATCCATCCCTGGTTTAGAGGAGATGGGATAATTCCCCGGCTAAACAAATGCACGGGCTCGGGGCAAGGCCACTTTCCCACCCCACCTCTGCCTCGGGGTGCCCCAAGGGCGCCCCTCGTTTGCAGGATCCATGGATTTGGGATCCATCGGGGTGCCATGCCCCCAGTTTGCAGGACACATGGATTTGGGATCCATTGGGTGCCATGCCCCATGGCAGTCCCACCACCGGGCGCTCCATTTGCAGGATACATAGATTTGGGATCCATCAGGGCACTGTGCCCCTTGGATATCCCACTGCCAGGCCCCCCATTTGGAGGATACACGGATTTGGGATCCATCGGGCACCGTGCCCCCTGTTTGCAGGATCCATGGATTTGGGATCCATCAGGGGCCGTGCCCTGTGGTGATCCCACCGCGGTGCCCCCCCTGTTTGCAGGATCCATGGATTTGGGATCCATTTGGGGCTGTGCCCCCAGTTTGGAGGATCCATGGATTTGGGATCCATCGGGCACCATGCCTCTTGGATATCCCACTGCCAGGCCCCCCATTTGCAGGATCCATGGATTTGGGATCCATCAGGGGCCGTGCCCTCAGTTTGCAGGATCCATGGATTTGGGATCCATTAGGGGCTGTGCCCTCTGTTTGCAGGATCCATGAATTTGGGATCCATCAGGGGCCATGCCCTGTGGCGATCCCACCGTGGTGCCCCCAGTTTGCAGGATCCATGGATTTGGGATCCATCAGGGCGCCGTGCCCCCCGTTTGCAGGACACGTGGATTTGGGATCCATCAGGGGCTGTGCCCCTTGGATATCCCACCGCCAGGCCCCCCGTTTGAAGGATTTTGGATNTCCCCCCTCCTGGCAGGGACTTGCAGAGAGCCAGAAGGTCCCCCCTGAGCCTCCTTTTCTCCAGGCTGAGCCCCCCCAGCTCCTTCAGCCCCTCCTGCTGCTCCAGCCCCTTCCCAGCTCCCTCCCCTTCCCTGCACACGCTCCAGCCCCTCCATGTCCTTCCTGAACTGAGGCCTCAGGTGGGACCTTGGCAGTGCCAGCACAGAGGGACAACCACTGCCCTGGTCCCGCTGACCACCCCAAAATCCAGCATCCTGCCATGAAACCCGAGGCAGAAGGTTCCTGCTCCTCTCTCCCAGCATCACTGCTCTCACACCCCACAGGAGCTGCGCTCCAGCAGGGAATAAGACACTCTTTACTTCCAAGACTAAACCTTGCCTCCGAAATGCTGAATGGGACCCTATTTTGCAGGAAGGGACCCTCCCTCCCCGCTGCCTTCATTGGGCTCCTGAGCCACAAACACTCTTTTAAGGAGCAGGGTGGTGGTGGTTATTCCCAAAGGTCTTTCCCAGGGGATTGCACTTGCCCACCCCCAGTGGAGAAACCGAGGCAGAGGGCATGAGGAGCCCGGCTGGGTGTGAGCCTGGGGGCTGCAGGGCAGGGTTTGCCCTCTTTTTCCCTCTGGAATGTTGGACCAGGAGTGATGCCACGTATCCTGCATGGATGCCACCCGCGATGCCACCCGCGGCAACGCTCCTTCCCAGAGGGGCAGTGGGGCGTGCAACCTCATTCCCGAAAAACTGGGATTCTGCCCCAAAACCGCCAGGGAAGGGGACAGAAACCAGGACAGAGCCTGCTGAGGTGCCCCCACCATTGGCTCATCCCACCAGGATCGATCCCGGAGCCCCCACCTTTGGCTCACTCCCTCCGGCAGGCTCGGAATCATAATTCGGCCAGCCCTGAGGCTTTGGAAAACAATACTGGAAGTAATCCCTTTTGATCCGATGCTAATCCCAGATAATTGCTTTCAGGCTTAATGGGAAAAGTGCATTTTCTTGGGTGGGGGGGGATTGGTCAGTTTGGAGGAGCTTTGATGGAGCTGCTGCTGGAGGTGCTTGTTTTAGCGGAGGGAGCCCCATTGTTCCCGGGAATGCGGGATGCCAGGAATAATGACGGGCCGGGATCCCGCAATTAAACCCTGCTGGGCGGGCACCCGGCACAGGGGCAGAGGGGAAAGGAGCCCTTCCAGGCGCTCCACGCTGCGGGGGCTCAGCTTCTCCAGGAAAGTGGGAGAGCTGAGGAGATGGAATCCATCCCTGGTTTAGAGGAGATGGGATAATTCCCCGGCTAAACAAATGCACGGGCTCGGGGCAAGGCCACTTTCCCACCCCACCTCTGCCTCGGGGTGCCCCAAGGGCGCCCCTCGTTTGCAGGATCCATGGATTTGGGATCCATCGGGGTGCCATGCCCCCAGTTTGCAGGACACATGGATTTGGGATCCATTGGGTGCCATGCCCCATGGCAGTCCCACCACCGGGCGCTCCATTTGCAGGATACATAGATTTGGGATCCATCAGGGCACTGTGCCCCTTGGATATCCCACTGCCAGGCCCCCCATTTGGAGGATACACGGATTTGGGATCCATCGGGCACCGTGCCCCCTGTTTGCAGGATCCATGGATTTGGGATCCATCAGGGGCCGTGCCCTGTGGTGATCCCACCGCGGTGCCCCCCCTGTTTGCAGGATCCATGGATTTGGGATCCATTTGGGGCTGTGCCCCCAGTTTGGAGGATCCATGGATTTGGGATCCATCGGGCACCATGCCTCTTGGATATCCCACTGCCAGGCCCCCCATTTGCAGGATCCATGGATTTGGGATCCATCAGGGGCCGTGCCCCCAGTTTGCAGGATCCATGGATTTGGGATCCATTAGGGGCTGTGCCCTCTGTTTGCAGGATCCATGAATTTGGGATCCATCAGGGGCCATGCCCTGTGGCGATCCCACCGTGGTGCCCCCAGTTTGCAGGATCCATGGATTTGGGATCCATCAGGGGCCGTGCCCTGTGGTGATCCCACCGCGGTGCCCCCCCTGTTTGCAGGATCCATGGATTTGGGATCCATTTGGGGCTGTGCCCCCAGTTTGGAGGATCCATGGATTTGGGATCCATCGGGCACCATGCCTCTTGGATATCCCACTGCCAGGCCCCCCATTTGCAGGATCCATGGATTTGGGATCCATCAGGGGCCGTGCCCTCAGTTTGCAGGATCCATGGATTTGGGATCCATTAGGGGCTGTGCCCTCTGTTTGCAGGATCCATGAATTTGGGATCCATCAGGGGCCATGCCCTGTGGCGATCCCACCGTGGTGCCCCCAGTTTGCAGGATCCATGGATTTGGGATCCATCAGGGCGCCGTGCCCCCCGTTTGCAGGACACGTGGATTTGGGATCCATCAGGGGCTGTGCCCCTTGGATATCCCACCGCCAGGCCCCCCGTTTGAAGGATTTTGGATTTGGGATCCATCGGGTGCCGCGGGTGTTGGAAACACCCCGTGGCCATACCAGGGTCCCCCATCCTTCTTATTTTTGGAATTTTGGCTCTCTGCGGAAGATCTGATTTGTGATGGTCTGTTTATTTAGGCAGGGAAGTTCCCAGGTAAGACTTTGGAGGTGATCACAGAATCATAAAATTCCAGAATGGTTTGGATGGAAGGGGATGTTAAAGGGCGTCTTATTCCAACCCCTGGGCACGGGCAGGGACACCTTCCACTATTCCAGGTTGTTCCACGCCCTGTCCAACCTGGCCTTGGACACTTGCAGGGATGGGGCAGCCACAGCTTCCCCGTGTCTCATAGGGATGGATGTGCGAGAGACCCTAAAAAGGTGGATTTTTATCATGGAAAAGCAGCTGAACCTTTGGGTGCCAAACCCAAACTGGTCCCAGCTTTTCTGGCTGACAAAGGTTGGCCGCAGGATCCCGGAGTGGAAAATGGGAAGATTCCTGGTGCCTTTGCTCTGAGGCGCTTTGCCCACTGGGGGGAGCATATGGCAAACAATTGGATGCTCGGGACACGGGCTGGGATCTAAAGGAAGGCTGAGGGAGCTCGTTAGAGCTTGCTCGAGGGAAAGAATATTAAATAAATCAAAAACTGGAGAGGATTGTGGTTTGCTTAATGCGGGCCTTGGATTTCTTGTCTTTCACAGAGCTTTTCCTACTCAGCAAGGAAACTCCAGGGAGCTTTCCCTTGATTTAGTTCTATGACTCAGTTATTAAGCATTAATACAGTTTATAATAAAAGACAATTCAATTTATAACTCAGCACAGTTACCTTTATTTTAAACAAATAAAATATACGGAGATAAAATTCAGTCGGGTGAGATCCTGGAGGAGTTTTGGAAGCTGCTTTGGGAATCATTTCAACCTTTTCCTTTGGGTGAGTCACACCTTCAAATACGCTTCAGTTGTACCTGCTGGGAAGGGAAGAAGGAGAAGAGAAGCATCACCCCCACCCCGGATCCCACACTGTCACTCCTGTCCCACATCAGAGCCAGGTGCTGCCTGTGGGACCCTTAAACACCTGCCAGGGCCTGTCTGTTGTCCCCAAAATAAGCTTCGGGTGGCGGTCCCAGCCCAGCCCTTGGTCCCAACAAGCTTTTCCATCCCGGAGGATCTGTGCCACAGCCCCACATAACCTCTGTTACAGCCCCTGCTCGTTCAGCCACCTGGAGGGGCTCCAAAATTTATGGATGTCACCCCCAAATGTCACTTCTTGGGCTGTCACGTGCACAGAGGAGGGAGAGCTAAGGGAGAGGGTTTGGACCAGTGAAGAGGACCTGGTTTGTGATGAGCCTTTCTCCTCTCAAAGCCCATCAATCTCCACTTATTCATCAGTTGTATTAGGAGGGAAGTGCTGAGTGTCAGAGGCTGAGCAGCTGCTGCGGATCCCCAGCCAGCCAGCACAGCTCCAGCAGCTCCCCGTCCTTATGGATGGTGCTCAGGATTCCTCTGTCACCCTCACCTTGCTTTGAAGGCATTCTGGGGGCCTGTTTTGGTTGTGGCCAAGCAAAGGGCAAAAAAAAGTAATCCCCCAAGCTGCTGCAGCCTCCCAATAACCCCCCATTCTCAGCACAGCAAACGGAACGCTGTGGATTCCCGGGATTTGTGGTTTTCCAGGACACTCGAGTTGTGCCCTGACTCACGAAAACACACCGAGCCTCAAAGAGTTTGTTTATGGTTTAAACAGTGGGGTTTGTGTGTGTGTGTGTGTGTGAGAGGGATTTATTTATTTGTATTAATCCAGGTCACATTTCCCTGGAGACTTCGCTGCCACCACAGGGCCCGATCCAACGCCCTTGGATGCCCTTCCAGGGAATTCAACAGCGCCTGGATCGTGGCCACCAGGCACCATTGCCAGAGGGGCTGAGCAAACACGGCTCCCGAGGGCTTGTGGAGCACAGTTTTGGAAATCAGGGATGCTGCCCTTATCCAAGGGATTGGGGGGGCTATTTCTTCTGGGGGGATGTCACCGCAGGTCCCCTCCACCTCTGGACATGCCTCTCCCTTCCCAAAACCATCTCCTGGTCCATCCTCCTTACTGGGATACATCCAGGGCTCCTGCAGCACCAGTGATCCATCCCAGCATCCCATTGCATCCCCACCAAGCACCAACCACCCCATGAAATCCCATATTTTCCTTCCCAAAACCATCTCCTGCTCCATCCTCCTTACTGGGATACATCCAGGGCTCCTGCAGCACCAGTGATCCATCCCAGCATCCCACTGCATCCCCGCCGAGCATCCCATGAAATCCCACATAAATCCTGGGCTCCTGCAGCACCAGTGACCCATCCCAGCATCCCATTGCATCCCAACTGAGCACCACTCCATGAAATCCCATATTTTCCTTCCCAAAACCACTTCCTTCTCCATCCTCCTTACTGGGATATATCCAGGGTTCCTGCAACACCAGTGATCCATCCCAGCACCCCACTGCATCCCAGCTGAGCACCAACCACCCCACTGCTCGGAATTCCATGATTTTATGGTCCTACCTCACGGCTGGCATGGGTGGGAGATTCCCCACTGGCTGGTCTGACACATCCTGACTCCACGGGATGCTCAGGCTCCAGGTCAGTTACTAGGGACACACAAAGCCAGGCCAGATACTGGAAAGACACAGGAGTGTCTGGCATGGAAAAATTCCCACATCTTCATGCTCACTGAATTCCTTTAATAGTGCAGTTGATAACTGTAATTGGAACAGGCTTCCCTGGATTCCGTGGCTGGAGGCAGGAGGAGGCTGCGGAGAGAAATCTGGGAGCAGAGACACAGAGAGCTGTTAAATGCTGCAATATTTATTTTATTAGGGCCGAGACGTTGGCAGGTCCCGAATCAGAGCACTTCTGAACACACAGTTCCCCTCTCCAGGAGAAAATGGGAATGAATTCCTGGTGCCCCTCCCGTGGACCCCGGGACTTCTGCGGGGACCTTTTGGCATCTGGTTTATTCTTGATGAAGTCAACGGGGAGGTTTTATTGTTCTGAAACCAGCCGGGTCCGTCCCATCCGCTGACTCTGGGACAAGGTTGCATTCCAAAAAGATGTGGCTGGGAATTAGAGAACCATTGGAAAATGGGAACTCCATCCCTGGATGGGGCTTTGGGCACCGCCTGGTGTGATGGGAGGTGTAGCCAGCACCCCCAATGTTTGCCCAAAGGGGCCCCACAGACATTCACTGCAGCCAAGGGAGAAAAGCGGCTCCAGCGGGGTGGCATGGCCGTGTCTGCCGAGAGGAGAGGGTGAAAGACCCTGGAATGTATTGATTGGATTCCCAGTGAGACACAAATGCCTTCTGGGGAGCCGGGAGGAGAGAAGGGTCAGCAAACGAGTGCCCACGGGGCGCACTGGGCTGGAGGTACTCCTGCTTTGTCGCAGGGAGCTGAGAGGAGAGGGAAAGGTGAGGACCCTGCTGGTCTCCAAGGATTGCCTGCCATCCAGAGCGGGCTGGGCATTCCCAGCGAGGGGCTGGATCTCGGTGGCAAACCCTGCCTGCTCCTGGGGACCTGGGTCTTGGGAATTTGACAGCATTTTCCACCCACATTCCCTTGATAAGGTTCAGTGCAAGAACTCCTGCGGATCCCCAGTGCATCCCTGCTCGTACTCCAGTTCAGACCAGCGCACGACTGGGACAGACACAGCCGAGCCCAGCACTCCAGAGGTGCAGTCCAGAGTGGTTTCCCCCCCTCTGCCCTTCTCTTCCCTGCCCACTGCCTCTGGAATGACCTGTAATCCCGACGGCTTCTCCTTCAGCAGCCCCTCGTTGTGGTCCGGCGCACACGAGAGGGACACAGCTGGGAGGGAAAGAATGCCAAAAAAAAATTAAGGAGAAAGGAAAAAAAAGTTGTGTCAGGATTTTCTAGCTCTGGTTGCAGGCAGGGAATAACAATATTAATTATAATTATAATAAATTACATACATTATATAGTTACATTTGATAAACTATAATAGTATAATAAAATCTGAAGTTTTTCTGCAATTTTTCAGCTCAGGCTGCAGGCAGAAAAATATTAATTTTCTTATAATTAGTAGTAGTACTAGGAGCAGTATTAATAACAATAATGATAATAAAGTTTCACTACAGTTTTTCAGCTCCAGTTGGAGAAAGAGAAATAAATTGTTGTCATTATTAATGACTATTATTAATAATAATAATACAAAATGTTTCACTGCAATGTTTAAGCCCCAGTTGCAGACAGAAAATAAAGAATAGATTAATAGATAGACAGACAGATGATAGATAGATAGATAGATAGATAGATAGATAGATAGATAGATAGATAGATAGATAGATAGATAGATAGATAGAAGCTTCCCTCTGATTTTTCATCTGAAGTCACAGATAAAAATAATAATAATTAAAAGAAACCAGTCTTAAGGCAATTTCTCAGCTCAGGTTGCAGGCATAATAATAACAACAATAATGACAATAACAATAATTTCACTGCAATTTTTTCAGCTCAGATCGTGGGCACAAAAAGAAATAATAATAAAGAATTAGATCAATATCCAGTTCTCCTGCAGTTTTTCGGCTCTGGTTCCCTGTCCCTGGGCAGAGCTGGGGCTTTCAGCCGGTGCAGTGGGATTTCAGGGGTGAATTAGTGGGAATGTGGTGCCATCCATAGGGCTCTGCTGAGTTACTCCATTTCAGGAGCCGGGCAGGGGTCGGGGCCAATTCCCACCTGCTCCAGCTCTGCCCTTCTGTTGGCTCCACATAATTCTCTGCTCTTCCTAAAACACCACATTTGCCCGGAAAACCGAGGAGTTATGGGGCCAGTCGGGGCGTGGGGTGATTCACTGCCATGGGAAGCAGCTGGAGACAGCCCTGAACAAGAGGAATGGGCCTGTTTTCAAGAGGAATATGGGATGCAGAACTCGGGGAGGGGAGGAGACCCTACGGGGGGATGAGATCCTACAGGAGCAGTGGGATGCAGGCAGCAACTGGAGCTACGGGGAGGAAAGGAGGTGCTTGGGGAGCCAACAGAGGACAGGCACAGCACTGGGATAAAGTCCGGATTCCCTTTGGGATCGGGAGATGCCGGCTCTGCTCTCGGCTCGCTGAAAGGCACAGGCTCCTTCAAAGAGCTGCAGGGCTGAGGTTTATGGGATTATCCCTGAGCACCTGCAGACCTTGGTGAGCCCGGCCCGGGGCTCCCGGGATATGATTCATCCCTCCCTTACACCCCAATTAGTCCCCGAGCGCTCCTGGCTCAGCGGTGGGACGTGGCTCGTGCCGGTGCCGCGCGCGACCGGCTCCCCTTGGCTCTGCCCCGCTGCCAGCGGCATTCCAGCTCCACGGCTGCTTCCCAGGGATCCACATCCTCCTGCCTTTTCCAGCCTTTCCGTGCCTTACTGTTCTTTTGCCGTGTGCCTCGTTCTCCCTTTCTCCCTGAAATTAAACGACACTGTCATTGTCAGCCCCCAATTTGATTTTCCCCGGTATTATCATTATTCTATTCCGCAGACATTCCCAAACTAACTCTTCCCTGGGCACTGTGCTGTGGATACAACAGCCCTTTGCAAGTTGCCACAATTCACCCAGCACCAACCTTACAACACAGGCACACAAACCTCCTGTTGTTCCTCCTTTTTTTTCAATCCTAAAAGGATTATTCCAAAGCCAATTTTTATAATCACATCCCAGATAATGAGCGTGTCCCCGTGGGGGTGTTCAGCGTGTGGAGCAGGGGAAGCATGGCAAGGACTGTGTCCTGGCTCACCATGGTGTTCCAAGCTCCCCACAGCTGGGAGGATGGCCTGTTTTTCCAAATGAACCTGTTCCTTGGAATTCCAGCTTGCTGGGGGGCACTGTTGACCAGCGGAACCCCTGCAGGAAGCAAACAGTTCATTTGAAGGTGTTCCCAAAAAAAACCCACAAAACCCAGAGGCATCACGGGCTGCAGCTTCCACGAGGAAGGAAAATAAGGATCATTTTGCAAAAACCAGGCCCGTTCCATCCATTGGAGTCAGCGAAAAATGCATCGGACAATTATATTGCACTTAATTCTGGGATAATGGAACAATGAGAGATGTCTGTTTGCATTCCGTAAAATTAAACTGTATGCAGCTATTTATCTTTTACCTTAATTGTTTGAGCTTGTTTCTAATGTAAACTGTTGTAATTTTAAATAAATATAATAGAAAAAACTTTCCAAGGTATCGGAAATCCAGAGCAAATTTACTTTGCAAATAGGCTTTGGTAGGTGTGTTCTGTGCTGAGGATCCCCATCTGACACCTTCATTCAAAAATATTTGGAGTACTGTGGTGGAGGTTCCGGCGTTCCTGGTAGGATGTGAAGAGCTCCAGGAGAGGGGAGGACCTGGCTGGGTGGAGGAGTGGCTTTAAGGTGAAAGAAGGCAGAGTTAGATGGGATACTGGGAAGCAATTCCTTCCCTGGGAGGGTGGGCAGGGCCTGGCACAGGGTGCCCAGGGAAGCTGTGACTGCCCCTGGATCTCTGGGAGTGCCCAAGGCCAGGTTGGACGGGGCTTGGAGCAACCTGGGCTGGTGGAAGGTGTCCCTGGCTATGACAGGGGGTGAAATGAGATGAACTTTCAGGTTCCTTCCAACCCAAATCCTTGTGGGATCCCCTGGTGGATCCGGTGGAGTCGCTGACCTCCAGGGCACACGGTGGTGCTGGATCCCCCAGATGGGGAGCCCTGTGCCCGAGGAGGCTGGAGCAGACCCTTGGATGGACATAACTCTGATGGTCCCAAGTCCTCCAGCTCACAGCTCCTGACTTCACATTACTCTTCTACAGAAATTGCTTAAAAATAGGACGGAGGCTGGCTGGGACCTGTTTCACAGTCCATGTCGTGGGTGGTTGGGTGGCTGACAGCGAAGAACTCCAGGTCTTTCATCTCCCATTGCTCCGCAGCCAAACATTGATGGTTTGGACAACGTGCCCAAGCGTGTCTCCACGATGCCATCAGAGCCTGGAACGCTGGGGCGGTGACTTTGGGACTCCCAGCGGGGAGCAGCGGGGTCAGGACAACCTTTTCAATGCAGTCCATCATCGTGCCATGTAAAATCCCAATTATCCGCGCCGGGAAAGTACAGAACCCGCTTTGTAGCCCTTTGAGGAGTTTCAGAGAAGATCTTGGTTAAGCCCAAGATGTTGATTAAGGAGGTGAATGCCACTGTTGACTCAGCCCCGAGGGGTGGTTATAAACGTGTCTGTTTGTTTTTCCAGTACCTCGGGAAGGCTCCGACAAAGGGAAGGCGCTGGGTTGAAAGGTGACTGCCGTGATTAATGACATGTGCACTCAGCGCCACGGCTTTAGCGCGGGGTGGTCCCGTTGCTTTGGGGTTGAGCAACCTGGGAAGAGGAAAAAGAGGTTGTAAAAGTGAAAGCCCGGCGAAAATTAATTAATTGCCGAAACAAAAGCGTGGGCTCCCCCTCTCCACCTCCCGTACCTGGAATTTGGTGGGCAGTCCCTTCTTGCAGGATCCTGGTGCAGGCTCTGTAAATCATGACTGGGGCTGCTCTCAGAGCGTGCAGCGAGTCAAAAAAAGGTGGAAGAGGAATGCTGGGGTTGGTTTGGGCTTGTTGGCCGCGTGTGCCAAGAGGATTTTTTGGATGACTGTGGCCCTCTCGACAAGGGGAATTCATTGGTTGGGAATCCAAGTTGACGCTGGGTCAGAGCACTGTCGGATGTGCCCATGGGGTGACTCGGACTGGGGAGCTCAAAAGTTTCTTGGTGGAGCTCCTGGTTCCCAGTAACCATTCCTGATGCCCCAAGGAGGCTACTGGGGCAGGATGGAGCTTTGGGCACGTGCACTTCCAAAACATGAACCGTGCTGAGCCCTCTGGGACAGGGACAGCCTGGCTTTGGGTGAGCACCCTGGCTTTCCTTGGGACAGGGATCCCAGCTGCTCCAGCATTCCCGTGGTATCAGCCACGTGCACGCTGGAAACGAGAAGGTGCTGGGAGGACAACCCCCCTGGACAACAGCTTTGGAGGGAATAGGCAAATTCTATGCAAACGAGGGCCCCTATTATCACTGAGGTGGCACGAAACCATCAAGCACCCACCAGAAACCCCCCGTGGAAGCCTCCGCTGAGCCAGGGCCGCTGCTGCGTGGCCTCAGGTGACACCGCAGGTCCCTGTGCACCCCTTGGACGGTGGCCACCGCTCCTGGTGTCCTTTGGTTCCTTTAGATGGCACCATCCCCCTGCGCTGGGGCCGCGCCGAGCCCGGCTCCATTAGTATTCTCCCTGCAAAAGGAGGACAATTCCTTCATTCCGGGGCGGTGGGAGCATGGGGATACTTGAGGTGGTGTCAGCAGCTCCATGACCAGCCCCCTGGTTCCACGGTGAAGCCACCAGCGCAGAGCAGCCAACATTCCTCCTCTCCACGGGCGTGCCCGGGTGGGATGAGCTGCAGGTGTGACCTCCCCACACAGTCCTGGGTTGAGGTGTGAGAGCTTGTGGGGTTACGCCGGCTACAGAGCCAAGCTTTTTGCCTTGGAGAACTGGGAATTGGGTTGGGAGCCCACGATGACACAGCTGCCTGCTCCAGGCTGTCCTCAGGGGCAGCCCCGAGGGGTGAGGAGCACCCGATTCCATGTTCCCCACAGAGCTGAGGTATGGCTGGTCCCTCCTCGAGCGTTGGGAAAACCACCTGGGAGGAAAGGATTAAAGCAGGTTTGGACCACCATGAATGATGCTGGTTTATAGGGACCATCCTCACCCCAACTGGTGGGCCTTCCTTCCTTGGGCACCCCCTTCCTTCCAAAAATACATCATCTCTTTGAAAACATAGAGAAATAATACCATTTTGAGACTCAAAATTCAGGGAGAAGGTGGCTGGCAGAGGAGCTGGGAATGCTGGCTGTTTCCCCCAGTAACTTTTCCCCCCCTCTCTGGGATTTGTTAATTTAAGGGCAGCATCACAATCGGGGGCAGGAGAACACGATTTCCCCCAGCGAGGGAGGACGTGTCCCCTTCTCCCTCATTCTCGGCCGCCCTGGAACAAAGCAGCAGCAGGGAATTCCCGGGGTCAGCCCAAATCCCTTGTTCTCCCAGCCTGCTCCCGGCCCCCAGAAGCTGAGCCTTGTTCAGCCTTTTAGAAGTGCAAATAATCTCCACAAATGGGGGGAACAGATCAAGCGGTGGGGCAGGAGCTCATCCCACGAGGCCCAGGACAGCACGGGGCTCTCCACGGCCTTTCTTGGCCACTCTGGTTTATTTTTCCAGGATATTTTTTTTAGTAGGGGAGTATTTTTGGTGCCTCTCCCCTGAACATCAGGAGCCAAATTCATGTGGTGGGTGTTGGAGCTCTGTCTGCACACCCATCCCTACTCTGGCACCTGAGGAGGATTGAAACCATCCCCACGTTGTCATATCACCAGGCTGGGGAACATTCCCGCATTAAATTGATATTCATGAATTAAAAAAGGATCTTAAATCAGTCCTGGCCCTGGGATATTGTAACGGCAAAACATTCCCCTTTCCAGCTGCGGTTTGGGATGTGGGTAAAGCAGGAATTGGTCCCAAACAGGTGCTGCTGTGGGTGCTGGCGTGGGGGGCATTCCCTGTGTCACCCCGACTCGGTGTGTTTTACTTTCGTGGGAGCCAAGGATCCACCTGTGGAATAGCACTGGCAGGAGAACAATTCCTGCCCTCCAACCCTTGGGAACGCCGCTGCCGGGCAGTGAAAACAAGCATTAAACCCGTGATATTGCTCTCAACAAAGAGCCAAACCCAGGGGCAGCGAGCGCCGACCCCGCACGAGTGTCCTTCCTTGCCCTCTGCTGCCTTTGCCTGTGGCCAGCCCACGGTGCTCCCTCCGGGACCGGCACAGCCTCGGAGGATGCTCCATCCCGGCATCCCTCCGGCCTCCCCCTCGCCCAGGGTGGGCACCTCCTCCCTTCGCCTCCGTGCCAGGCCACGCAGCCAGCCCGCACTTTCGGGGCATCGCCGGCATCGCTGGTGCATTCTGTGTCCTGGCAAAAGGGGTTTGGCTTCCCCTCGCTGTGGTGCGCCACCTCGCATCACTTTGGGGTCCCTCTGGGGACTCCTGCTCCCTCCTCGCCTGGCGGAACACACAAAGGCACTCCCTGAGCATCACACGCCGCCGTCTGACCCGTTTGGAGGCACCGGGTACAAAACCCATCCCTTTCTACACTGCTGTTCCCTTTGGGTGGAGCAGAGGGGGAGAAAAATACTCAGCGGAGTTTAAATAGCCTGGAAGGGTTTCTGTGCAGAGGGAGAATCCCCGTTATCCATTCAATTTTCTGCCCTAACTAAACTGAAAAAGTTTTCCCCCTTAACAACTGAATTTTCCCCCCTCCTTTAACCGCTGAAGTTCCCCCCTTTACCACTGAAGTTCCCTCCTTTAGACACTGAGTTTTTCCCCCATGGAACACTGAATTTTTCCCCCATGGAACACTGAATTTTCGCCCCATGGAACACCAAAATTTTCCCCCACGGAACACTGAATTTTCCCCCCATTTTCCCCTGTTAAAATCCCATACTCCTTCCTCCAAATCACAAACCCTGGGACAGCAGAGAAGGAAATTCCATGGGCAAGCCCCGGCGCAGTTACTCGTAGGTGACAGTGAGTAAAGGGTGGGTATAAATTAAAGGGAAGTGGGGAAAAAAATATAAAAACTAGAAGGTTAAAAAAAAAAACCACACCAAAAAAAAAATTTAAAAAAATCAAAATATCAAACGCAGCATTTGAAGCTCATTTTTTCCACCTAAATGTGCCCTTCCTGGGCAGGTCTCTGCTCTGGGAGCCGCTGGGCCCGCTGTGGCCCCGGCGCCCCCGCTGTCTGAGCCCAGCTGCTGAGTTATGCCGTGCCTGCCGACAGCTCCTCCTCGAGTAAATTGTATTTCGACAACAATATATTTCATTCAGGTCTTCTGCAATGTCTGGACCAAGGTCAGTTTTATATTCTGCCGAAATCATAAAGCGACACTTGAGATAAACAGAATGTTTACTCTCTCCATGTGAGCCGAAGCTGATATGTAAATTTATCCTTATTCTGTCATCAAATTTGCATTTACCCTCTTAGTCAAACACTACAGGCTTCCAAACCAAACAGCTTTCCCGGTGGTCAGCCCTTCCTGACCGATTGCCATATCGGAGCGGGAGAAGCGGCAATTTAGATTAAAATGAAAAGAGCAACACGACATAACGAGCGCCATCCGCCCCGCCACAATTGGATCACCTTTCCGTGCCGGTGCCCGCGGTTGGACGCTCGGCCGCCCGCAACTGCAGCCTCCGCATCCTCCCGCCGCCACTGCGGCCCTTTATCTGCCCGGCACACACCGCGCTCACCTCTCATTATTTCCTCCTTCTGATCAAACAAGCCAAGGGCTGCTAAATAAATCCTCCCGTCGGTTGGGGGGTTTTAGCTCCCTTTTTTTTTTTTTTTTTTCTTCCCCTCGGATTTACATAGAAGAAAGGGAATTGATTCACGGCACCGAGCTGGCATGGCCCCTTCTATCTGCAAAGCTCAGGTCAGGATGGAATAAAACAGGCAGGGCAAGGTGGATTCCCAGGGCAAGGTGGACTCTCAGGCCAAGGTGGACTCCCAGGTCCAGGATGGAATAAAACAGGCAGGGCAAGGTGGATTCCCAGGGCAAGGTGGACTCTCAGGCCAAGGTGGACTCCCAGGTCCAGGATGGAATAAAACAGGCAGGGCAAGGTGGATTCCCAGGGCAAGGTGGACTCTCAGGCCAAGGTGGACTCCCAGGTCCAGGATGGAATAAAACAGGCAGGGCAAGGTGGATTCCCAGGGCAAGGTGGACTCTCAGGCCAAGGTGGACTCCCAGGTCCAGGATGGAATAAAACAGGCAGGGCAAGGTGGATTCCCAGGGCAAGGTGGACTCTCAGGCCAAGGTGGACTCCCAGGTCCAGGATGGAATAAAACAGGCAGGGCAAGGTGGATTCCCAGGGCAAGGTGGACTCTCAGGCCAAGGTGGACTCCCAGGTCCAGCATGAATGTTGTCCCTGGTAGGCACCTCATTCCCAGCTCCCGGGGCTTGCCAGCAGGGCCTGATGCCACAGGAACAGACTGGAAGTAAAAGGGTCTTGTGGGTCAGAACATTTGCAAAGGTTCAGAGCTGGAAAACACAACCAAAGATGCAGGGTGAGAACAGAAATCTTCCAGACAATACAAAAAAAAAAATAAAATTAATATATTCAGCACCTGAGCTACAGGGAACATAAATATGGGATTTATGGACCAAGGGGGTGGTTCCTGTGTCCTGAATGCTGAGCTGAGACCCCACAACACGTTTCACAAGTGCCTTAGACTTGTGCATTCAGAGAAGGGACATCACCACTTTTTAAGCCTGCCCCCCAAAAAAAAGAGAGGGTTTTAGGTCACAACCAACATTTTTGGGGTGCTCACAGACATTTTGGGTTGAGGCAGGAAAGAGCAAAAGGGGTTTGAAGCCAATGCCTGGAAAATGCCATCCCTGAAACTCCCAGGATGTCCCGGGCAGGGGCAGAAAGAGAGGAAGCAAAGAAGTGGAGGGATGCTGGGCTATGAGGGATGCTCAGAGGGATGCTGGGCTGGGAGGGATGCTGGGCTGGGAGGGATGCTCAGAGGGATGCTGGGCTGGGAGGGATGCTGGGCTGGGAGGGATGCTGGGCTGCAGGTCTCTTTAGGTAACAGCAGGTTTGGTGCCAGGAATGCCAGAGCCGGCACTGAAGGGCTTCATCCAGTGCTGCTACTGCCACAAGGGAGCTGCTGCTCCCAAAAAAACCACCACTAAAACCCCCCTGACTAAAGCAAAGAAAGAGAAGGGGGAAAAAATAAAGGTTAAAAAAATTAAAATAAATAAATTTAAAGGCAAAAACCTGGAGGAGGAGGAGAAAAAAAAAAAGGGGAATTTTCCTTTTCAGCACGGCTGTCAAATGGATCTCTTGGAGTGGGAGGGCTGGGAGGGAACAGATATCTGCCTCTCTCCGGAGCCTGGAAGTATTTCTGCCATTCATGAAGCCAAGGGATGCCACACACATTCTGTTTGTTCAACATAAGCAAACAGATTGTAAACTGGCTGATAATTTTTGTACTGACAATGTCATTTACAGCTGTCAGCCTTTTGTCTGGCATGTTTGCTTTATTCAAATATGAACCAAGTGGACCTCCCTTCCACCGCTTTCTTCTGCATTAAAATCACATCAATTCCGTTCCATTCTGTCTTATCTAAAATTCATTGGAGGCCAATCACTTGGATGAATGCTTTGGGGTTTCCATGGAGGCAAGAAGTCTAGTGTGGACTTCAGGGGATTAGGAAGTTTCAGATTTAAAGCCTTGAAGTGCACGTTTCTTTCAGTTCTTTCTTTTGATTGCAGAGGAAGGGGAAAGAAAAAGAGGAAAAAAAAATAAAAGAAAAAGAGGTGGGGAAAAAAAAGGGAGATTTCAAGATAATTTAATTTTTCCAGCACAGAGCAATCCCTGCCTGTGCCACTTGTGTCTGGACACTCTCGTCCGACGGGATTTTGCTTCAACACAATTTCCAGCTGTGATTTTTCCAGCTGATCCACAGGAGTTTATACTGTACTGGCATCTCCTCCAGCCCGGTGCCCTCAACAGGATCTCTCCACCCTCTCCTATAATAAATTCAGCCCCGTCTGCGATCAGATTGATTTGGATCCAGCTGCTTCCCATGGTGCTGCCCGCAGGTCTGGAAGCATCTCCCTTTGTTAATAGAGGTCACGGCACTTTGTGTTAAATAATTCACAGCAGACTGTCTGTCTGTCTGTCTGTGTGTCTGTGTGTCTGGGGCAGCCGCAGATGTTGCCACCGGTGTGGAGCCCCCGCTCCCACCTGGATCCCACACCCCCGTGCACGGACAATATTTCCTTTGTATTTGTTGCCCGAGCCGCCGTAAATCGGGAGGGACGCGGTGGGATGAATTTAGCTGGAATTCTCTTTATCCTGGAGCTTTCTGGCGTCGCCGTGGTTGGATTCTCGGGGCTGAGCAGAGGTTGGGAGCTGGTTCTCCTGGGTTGTTTGGGAGCCAGGGCCCTGCTGCCAGGCTGGGGCTAAGACAGCCAAGAGTGGAAGGAGCCAAATCGCAAACTGGCCATAAATCTTGGGTTTATGGATGGTGGGCAGAGAGGGAAAGGAGCTGTTTGTCCAGGGAAAGCCGGGGCTGGGATCACCCCTCCTGGTGACCCCTCTGCTGCCCCACGGGGAAGAGGACACAGGCAACAAATAAAGCCACCTTTTCCCTGTCCTGCCTCAGTGTCCTTTCCCTACACCCAGGGATTAAAAACCTTGAGTCAAACCTCAAAAGAAAAAAAACCTCAGACTGGTCTGGTAAGTCTGGAATCCTCAAAAAAAAAAAAAAGATAAATACGTTCCTTTAATTACCTTCTGCGTCCTGAAACTTGCTAAGAGCTCCTGGAGCACAGCCTGGAGCTCCCCACCACCATGGAAGGAGGGGACGGGGGACAGAGCCAAGCTTTCCAGTGACAGAAATGAGCTTCCCGAGGGACAGATCTGAGCTTCCCATGGGACAGAGCTGAGATTGTTCTGTTTTTCCTCTGGAGCATGGAGACACAGTCACAGAGCCATCCCAGCAGTCCTGGCATTGCTACCGTGACGGTGACAATGATATCAGTGGCACCAGAGTCTAGGATGGTCAATGTCATGGGGCATCTCAGGCAGCCCCACGGCTGCTCCCAGCAGGAGATATTCCCTATGATCCTGCCACTTTCCCCTTGCCCTCCCACGAGCCCATGGGATGAGACTCATCACCTCAGCCCAGTGGTGGGTCTGGCGAGGTTTTGGGGAAGGGTTTCCCTCTGCCCGTGGCTTCCTCCACGCAGCACATCTCACTCCCAACTCATATTGCCGTGACCCTCCTCGCCGATGCAGATTGCAGGGAGAATGTAAATGCCATATCCATCAGTCCCAGAGCTGCTTCTCCTCCCGGAGGCCTCCCCATAACCCCACTTATGCGGCGGCGCAGCGCTGGGTCAATAAAGCCCCGGCACACCACAAACACACACCACACATCAACAAACAAACAACCCGAGCAAACAGGCAAACAAAACTAATCAAGACATTTCTCCCGGCGTCCAGGAAGGAAGGGAAGGACTAGTGTTGCATGTCTGATTGCTGCTGCCGGGCGCTCCAGGCGCTGGGATGTGACCCAGACAACGCCAAAGATCCTGCTGGGATTACTCCTGGCTCTGTGCTCCACCTCTCAACCTGCACAGAAACCTCACCCAGTTCCAGGTGTCCAGGCAGAGACACCTTCCACTAGACCAAGTCACCCCAAGCCTCATCCAACCTGGCCTTGAACACCCATCCAAGGATGGGGCATCCACCCAGCTCCAGGGACCGCCATCACATCCTTCCTCAGAATGAACCCTCCTAAAAATGAACTCTGAGCTCCCTTTTTGCCCTTGGCGCTTCATATTTAGGAATTGTCATTATTTGTCCCATTTTTCCCCTCCTTTCCACAGCTCCTCCAGTTCAGGAGGCTTTGGAAATGACAGAGACTGTTCCCTCGGAACCCTGGGATGTTTAACTGTTTAAAATCCCCGCGATGGAGCTGCTGAGGGGTTTTGTTCCCTCGCTGCTCTGGCTCATCTTCCTTTCAAGTCGGGCTCTTTTTTCAAAATTACAAAAGGGGGNNAGAGGGGGGGGGAGAAACAAACAAAGAAAAGAAAAAAAGTGGGAAGGAGCTCCCCCCCCCCCCTTCGCCATTTGTCTTGCTGTGTATAATAGCAGGAGAGAAAGGGGAGAAAGCAGAGGAAAGTTTTCCTTTGTTTCAATAACGTCTCATTTCAATTTGAAACAAAATTCAACCTGTGTGTGCTGCTTTATAAACGCCAGCCCTGGGGACAAAGGGTAGCAGCATCACCCTCCCTGTGCCAGCTGGGAAAAGGCCTTGGAACTGTCCGGCCTTGAAGATGATGACTGAGGGGTTTCTCCAGCATGGATTGCTCTGGTTTACCCCAGAACGGTGTCAGAAGCCCAGGAAATCCTGAAATTCTGCTGCTCTGGTACAACTCACTGCTCAAACGCCATCTCTTTGGAAAATTGCATTTTCACAGAATTTCAGAGTGGTTTGGGCTGGAAACGGGCTTAAAGTCCACCTTGTTTCATCCCCAGCCATGGGCAGGGACACCTTCCACCAGCCCAGGTTGCTCCAAGCCCCGTCCAGCCTGGGCTGGGACACTTCCAGGGATCCAGAGGCAGCCACAGCTTCTCTGGGCACCCTGTGCCAGGGCCTGCCCACCCTCCCAGGGAGCAATTCCTCCCCAATATCCCATCCATTCCTGCCCTCTGTCACTGTGAAGCCATTCCCCCTTGTCCCATCACTCCATGCCCTTGTCAAAAGTCCCTCTCCAGCCTAATTGACGTCAATAGGATTCGGGATTGCTGGGAGATGCCGTGTGGTCCAACATGCCCCACAACCAAAGACCAAATCAACTAAAAATGGAGCTCACTCTTTTTTTATTATTATTATTATGATTATTTCTTTTCTTTCTTGCCTCTTTCTTCCCCAAACAAAACCCCAGCCGCCGGCTCAGCCGCACGCCGTACAATGCCGCCCGCACAATCCAGCCCCACAATCCCTGTCCACTCCTGGGATATTTACGACATATCCCACAGTTGTCATGTCAACCCCACAAGCGAGGGCGGCCTTAAATCAAGCTGTCAAGGGGCCAGAACAGCCCCGCTATGCAAAACGACGCCCCTGAGTGACACCAGGCAGCGCATCTGGCATTTTGGGAGCCGCGCGGCTGCTCCCGCACTACCTTTGGGCCGGGCCCTTGGAACGGGACCAGGGCAGGGGGAGAATATCAATGAGATGGGGGAGATGGGCCCTCTTTGGGTTTTCTTTAAAAGGAAAAGGAAAACTGGAGGTTGTTGGAGTGTCAGGTGGTTGTTTTCCTTCGGGGTGAGGGGGATTCGGTGCTGCCGCCTCAGTAATTCTGGAGTCGAGCATGGAAGAGAGTGAACAGCTGGGTGACCTTGGAGGTCCTTTACAACCCAAACAATCCTGTGTTTACAGCCAACCACCACCACCTCTTCACTCCACTTACACGCCTTGGACAGCTCCATCCTCACCTGCCCAAAGGAATCTTCCTCCCTCACATCGGAATTTCCATCCAGCTGCTAGGGCAGCAGTTGGGAAAAAGCACATTTTTTACTGTAGCCAGGCAGTTTTCCCAAGGAAAACCACCACGGGGTGGCTGCCTGGCTGTCCTGGTAACAGCTTGGGAGGGCTCTCCCATAGATCACACTCCAAGTTGTGTGCAAACACAGGAGCGGGCTGGAGGAGGGGGTTGGGGGAAGAGCATCCCCCTGGCAGGAGGAGCTGGGAGCTGTTTCCAGGGAGAAAACGATTTTCTATACATTCCTACAACTTATGGTTAATAAGTAGAAATACCATCTGCATTTCAAGTTCCCCATCCCAAAAAAACCAAACCAAAACAAAAAACCAACACTATTTGGGCCAAATATTTAATTCATCCTTCTTTAGTAGCAAGATTAAGAAGAGAAGGCCCCATTCCTGGAAGAGTTCAAGGCCAGGTTGGATGGAGCTTGGAGCAACCTGGGATAGCAGAAGGTGTTCCTGCCCATGGCAGGGGTTGGAACTGGATGAACTTTAAGGTCCCTTTTAACCCAAACCATTCCATGACTAAAGAGGGACTTGGAAGCCGCTCGAATACCCCAGGACTTACCAAACCCTTCTGCATTCACCTCGCGTGGGAAATGCTGTGGTTTCCAGTGCTGGAAACCCATTTATGCTTCAGTAAGCCAAGCCTGAATGTCACAAAACAGATTTCCCAGTGCATATGTCACAGTCCCAAACGTTAGTGCTCCCCACCCGAGTACAGTATTTTAGCATCTCCTACTTTAATCACAGGCTTTGCAGAACGGCTCGTTGTTGTGCCCCTGCCCATCCCAGCTCCCTCAAATTCCGTGTTTTCTGCTCTGCGGCCCCGCTGGGCAGGTGGGTGGTGGCACGGGCAGGGGGAGGGTGGCACGGGCAGGGGGAGGGTGGCACGGGCAGGGGGACGGTGGCACGGGCAGGAGGACGGTGGCACGGGCAGGAGGACGGGGGCACGGGCCGGAGGACGGTGG
>VWZG01000559.1:262260-274203 GCA_013396735.1 Grallaria varia
GCCGACCCCCCCATTTATACCTCCCAGGTATAGAAATCCAGCTGACCCCCCCATTTATACCATCCAAGTACAGAAATCCAGCTGACCCCCCCATTTATACCACCCAGGTACAGAAATCCAGCTGACCCCCCCGTATTCCCAGCAGGAGAGTTTCCACCCCCAATATCCAATGCAAATACGTCGATGCAGGTGGAAAGGGTATCAAATGCCAAGTCCGATGAGCAATTAAGTGATTCCTCAGCTTTTTAACCTCCCTGTTGCTGAGACACACTGCCTGTGGAACCAGGGTGGGAATATACAGGGGGTCCCTGCATTGGCTCCATGGATTTCAGGCTGCTCACACTGTTGGAAAACTCTCCCAGGCTCGCAGCCCCTGGCCAGAGGAGATGTGGGCAGCTGAGAAGTTCCCACCAGGGCAGGCTGGGGCCCACAGGGCTCTGCCACCATGTCCCTCCTAACCTGGCACACCCCAAAGCCACCGAGCTCCAGATTTTTCGGATCAAAGAGGAAACTCCCTTGAGCGTCACAGATTTGCAAAGGCCAGCTACTGGTGACTCATGGAGATAAAGCTCCCAAGGTCATGGAAGGAGCCTGGAATTTTTCTCCCCTGCAGGACTGAGCTGGAGAAGTCTGGAGAAGTTGCCCAGCGACCCCTTTCTAAAGGCACACCCCTGGAACATCCACACCTGCAGCACCCCCAGGTACCTGGGGCTGAACCATCCCAGGTCCATGGTTCGTGTCGGCCCCGTGGGATCCCCCCCTGAATCCAGAGCAAATCCAGGGCAGCGCCCCAGCCCCCAGCCAGATTTCCTACCAACCAGGTAAACATTGCAGCCCAAGGCCACCCAGAGCTTTCAGCCCCTCACCTGTTGAAACACCCAGGGAGGCTCAGCTGTTTTGCAACACCTCAGAACAACTAGAACAAAGAATTCAACTCAAGCCACTCCTGAGCAGCCGAGAGCCAGAATTCCAGCCCTTGGAAGCAACTGAACCACTCTGAGGCCAGACCTCAGAGGGCTCTTCTGGAGAAATGCCTCCACACTGGAGGCACTGGAACACTCGGAGCCTCAGCTCCTGCACCTCCAGCTTATGCACAACCCCTCAAGCTCCTCATGCCTTGTTTACTCCTTTAAACTTCTTAAAACCAGCCAAGGAAACCCAAGGGTTTGAAAGCCACGCCGTGGGAAGCAGCAAAGGGCAGGATGGAGAGCTTGAAACTTTCTGGTACTCACGGTCACACCTTCCCACCTCGCAGCAGGTCCCAGCAGCTGCACAGCCCAGGTGGGGCAGGAATGAGGCCAAGCCCCTTTTGTAGGGTGGGCCTCTCCAGGATTGGCCACCAGGAGGTTGGTGGAACCGCTGCGGGACCCTCCCTGCTGCAACATCCCAGCACTGAGGAGGTGGGAAGGGGCCTCTGGACCTCACCACGTCCTCCTGCCCGCGGCTGGCAGTGGGGTGAGGTGTGAAGCTCTTGCTTTGCTCAGTCATTGTAGAATCATGGAACCATTAAGGCTGGAAAAGACCTCCAAGATCATCAAATCCGATCTTTGCCCCATCCACACCTTGTCAGCTGAACCAGAGCACAGAGTGCCACTTCCAGTCGTTCCTTGGACACCTCCAGGGACGGGGACTCCCCACTTCCCTGGGCAGCCCTTTCCAATGCCTGACAACCCTTTCCATGAAGAAATTCTTCCTCATGCCCAACCTGAACCTCCCCTGGCTCAGCCTGAGGCCATTTCCTCTCCTCCTGTCACTTGTTCCCTGAGAGCAGAGCCCTCCTGGTCACACCCTCCTTCCACGTGGGCTCTGAGTTAAAGCTCCCAGAGACCCCGAGGGAAGATTTTCCTCACTTTCCACAGGCTTTAGCTGGGAGCTGGATGTGCTTTCCCCTTCGGGGGATCCATGGGGTTGACACAGGGAACACGGATCCAGAGTGTGTGGCAGCTGCTGGGGGGCAGTGAGGAATGAGCTGCTTTGGTGTGGGATCAGCTTCCCGAGGGAAAACCCAGGGTGCTAAAAGCTTCTTTAATCCAGTGGGGTGAAGATAAATGGGATCAACAGGCAGGACCTGCTGGAGGCAGATCCACACCGGGAGTGAGGCCGCTCTCCAGTAGCACAAGTGATTAATGAACACAGCAGACTAATTATGGTCCTCTCAGGCCACAAAGCTCCAATCTCAGCCCTTAATGAGCTCCTGAGCTGCCGTTGGGCTCCGGGGGTAAATCCCATTTTCGGCTGGGCGTAGGAAGCTGCTCTCGGAGAAATCCAAGCTCGTTTCTGAGCTGCCTGTTTAAATATTTTTGCTGCCTGGCCGCCGCAGCCCATTTGCCGTGTGCATCCTCTGCCGGGGCCGAGCTGGCCAGAAAGGAAGCCTTCCTGGAAAAATCACAAAGGCACTTTCAGCCGCAGAAATCCCCATCCCGAATACAAACAGGGAAGCCTCTGTCCCTTGCCAGCCTAGGCAGGGTTTCCGCCCTGACATAGCAGAGGAGTTGGGCAGGGGAAGGGGAAGGGGCCGCCTCGCCGTCGGCGGGTGCAGATCCTGCTCCTTCCAGGTGCTCCTTCCAAGTGCTCCTTCCAAGCCATCTCCTGCCCCTCTGGGGTGCAGATCCTGCTCCTTCCAGGTGCTCCTTCCAAGTGCTCCTTCCAAGCCATCTCCTGCCCCTCTGGGGTGCAGATCCTGCTCCTTCCAGGTGCTCCTTCCAAGTGCTCCTTCCAAGCCATCTCCTGCCCCTCTGGGGTGCAGATCCTGCTCCTTCCAGGTGCTCCTTCCAAGTGCTCCTTCCAAGCCATCTCCTGCCCCTCTGGGGTGCAGATCCTGCTCCTTCCAGGTGCTCCTTCCAAGTGCTCCTTCCAAGCCATCTCCTGCCCCTCTGGGGTGCAGATCCTGCTCCTTCCAGGTGCTCCTTCCAAGTGCTCCTTCCAAGCCATCTCCTGCCCCTCTGGGGTGCAGATCCTGCTCCTTCCAGGTGCTCCTTCCAAGTGCTCCTTCCAAGCCATCTCCTGCCCCTCTGGGGTGCAGATCCTGCTCCTTCCAGGTGCTCCTTCCAAGTGCTCCTTCCAAGCCATCTCCTGCCCCTCTGGGGTGCAGATCCTGCTCCTTCCAAGCCATCTCCTGCCCCTCTGGGGTGCAAATCCTGCTCCTTCCAAGCCATCTCCTGTCCCTCTGGGGTGCAAATCCTGCTCCTTCCAGGTGCTCCTTCCAAGCCAAATCCTGCCCCTCTGGGGTGCAAATCCTGCTCCTTCCAGGTGCTCCTTCCAAGCCGTCTCCTGCCCCTCTGGGGTGCAAAGAGAAGGGGTGGCCATGTCCTCAGCACCCTCGGGGATCAGGGAGTGGATGAGACCCTTCCTAGCACTGCTGGTGACCTTCTCGGTGACCCAGAGCCACTCGGTTAACCTCTGATGATAATGGGATAATGAGTCTCCGATGGGTAAATAGCAATTCCAGGGGATGCTCCAGAGGGCAGGGGTGGCCGGGCAGCAGCAGCACAGCCCATGCTGCACGTCCCGGGCACCCTCCACCCCATTAACAGGGAGGAAAAGCACCTTTGCCCCGTGGTAAAGGGGCCAGAAGGAGCCACAGGCTCGGGTGAGGGGCCAGCAGATCCGGGAATGTTTGTATTCCTACCTTCCATTATTAATAAGAAGCTGGACCTTCCCACAGCACTCCAGAGAGCCAGGAGAGAGGAGAGGCTGAGTGACACAGCTATGCTGAAGGAACATCCTGGGTTTGCCCAAATAAAGGTTTTAAAGTCCTTTCTGCACTGGGAGAGGATGTACCTGCCATACTGGGGGCTCCAGTAACAGGGGCAGTCACACAGTGACAGCTGCTCCTCCATCCCGCTGCATCCAGGGCTGGTTCCCACCTTCCAGATCCTGGAAGATCACCATCACCCCACTGAATCCCAGGGCGGGTTTGGCTCATTTTTAGGACACCCAGGCAGTCAGGGGTCATCTTTTTGTGTAGCACCAACACTTCTAGGGCAGAGCCTGCCCAGAGAGGATGTTCCAGAGGCTCAGAGGGTGCAGAGCTGGTGGCAGCTCCAGGTGACCTTCCACTCCTCTGCCAGGAGCACTGGGCAGTGCAAGGACAAGAGTCAGACTTGAGACCAAACACAGGACGAGCTTTTATTTTCACTGGGTAGATCTCAGTGCTGTGAGCATGGATGTGACCCGTGGAATGGATGTGACCAGAGGTATGGATGTGGTGGGACGTATGGATGTGACCAGAGGAATGGATGTGACCGGAGGTAGGGATGTGGTGGGACATATGGATGTGATGGGGTGTATGGATGTAACCAGGGGAATGGATGTGATCAGAGGTATGGATGTGGTGGGACGTATGGATGTGGTGGGGTGTATGGATGTGACCAGAGGAATGAATGTGACCAGTGGAATGAGTGTGACCAGTGGAATGGGTGTGGTGGGATGTATGGATGTGGTGGGATGTATGGATGTGACCAGAGGAATGGATGTGGAATGCCTGGATGCGACAGGAGGCAAGAGTGGCCTCCTGTAACATCAGTAAAGATGAGACGAGTCACAGAGAGCAGGTCCATCGAGGCTGGTTAAGCACCAGGAGACTCCCACATTTTGTTAAAAGGCCACCCAAACAGCTCAGAGACCCCTTCCTTGGGGGGTGGGAATGAGGGCATGGGAGCTGGGGGACTCCCGTGGGTGCCGGCCACCCTCTCGTCCCGCCGGCCGGCTCCTGGTGTGCAAACACGGCCGGGAGAGATAAGGCCTGTGTGTGCACAGCACTCCGCCAGGAATTTAGGGCTGCCTTCCCGACAGCCACCTCCCCGACAGCCACCTCCCCAGCAGCCACCGTCACCCGGCTCCCTCCACACACCCCTGGGTGCAGCCGGACCCCAGCACCCTTCCAGCACCCACTGGGGATGTTCAGAGCTGCCCCCACCGCAGCATCCCCACGTCGTGCTGGGATTATGTGGGACATGACACAGGGCGTGCAGCATCCCACAAAAAAACAAGGATAACCAACCCCCACCAGCCCCCACCCGGAAAAAAGAGGTGATGGGAAGATGAGCATCCACGGAGCAGGAAGGAGACAGGATTCATCCCAGCTGGGGTGACAGGGATAAGTCACACCCATGTGGGTCTGGTGGCAGAAACACCTCCTCACCCTCCCGCTGCCCCAGCCCAGGAGTGGGAATACTAGAGGCCGGGTTTAAAATTAATATAGGGATAGCTGGGAGATTAATCTCGGCGATAAGCAGGACAGTGGGAAGGCTGAGTGGCCCCGTGGCTCAAACAAAGGGATCTGTGAGCAGGACCAGGGCAAGACGGATGGTTTGTTAAACATTGCCAGCATACCTGGCTGGAGCCATTCCCGGGTCACAGGGAACGGCAGCCGGCACGTCGGGTGGCAGCTCCAGCGGCCAATTCCAGCCACCTTCCACCCTGCTCCTTATCTCTGACGGGCTGACGGAGATGAAGGTGCTTTGGGGATTTCGGAGGCACTGCACTCCACGGAAAACATTCCTGGCTGTCTCAAGATGTTACAAAACCAACACCACCCACCCAATGGGGGCTGCTGTCCCAGGGGCTCCCCGGCTTTCCCAGCAGAAGGAATTTGGGAGAGCAGCGGTGCCCTCCGCTTCGCCTTCCCCCTCCCAAACATTTTCCGAGTGCCCAAAATGTGTGGAGCAATTTGGACCTTGCCCCTCAGAGCCTCTAAACAGGTGGCCCTCCCCGTGTTGCTGCTGCACCTCTGACAGTGGGGTCATCCAGCCTGTGGAATCAATTGCCCCTAAAAGCTGGGAAAAAACACCATGGGAATGCAATTGGCACCCTCAGGCAGGCTCTTTGCTATTGCCTGGTGAGCTGTGCAGGTGAAAGCGCCCGCCGGCTGTGCCTGTGGAGAACGCCGGGGCAGATTCCCACCAACTCCCCTGCCTGCCCATCACCTGCCCTGCTCCTCCATCACATCCCTCCCCCGGCACCCACCGGAGATTAAACACTAAAGGACGGCGTGTCAGGGCCACTCGGCTGCTGCCCTCCATCCATTGCTGCGCTCCGAAGGGCTCGGAGTGCCGTCCGTTCCCATTCCAGGGCTGGGGTCACCCATTGCCACGCAGCCAGGGGTGGCTGGGGTCACTCCTCCCCTCCCTCCCAACCCTGGAACCCCCCCTGCTTTCCAGCAGGTTTCCCAAGACAATGGCTGGCTGGAAGCTCCTGGACTCCTGGGGCTGGGGGGCTGTGGGCACAGGCAGGAGAGTGGGGGGGGATGGCTTTGGGGAAAACCCCATCCCAGGACCCCCTTCCTTCCTTCCTTCCTTCCTTCCTTCCTTCCTTCCTTCCTTCCTTCCTTGGAGAGCAGGATCACAGGTTTTCCCCTCACTTTTTGGGGGGGATTTTCCCCCTCTTTGAATCCTTCTCAGTGTTTTGCCCTGAAACGGATGCTCCGAATTTTGAGCAGGGTGTAATTAATGGCAATCATTACTCTCTTCGGCATCCTGACGATGCTGAGTCACTGGGTGGGATTAGGATGGCTCCAGGAATATGGAATCCTCCCCAGGGCCAGGCCAGATGGCTCTGCCAGGGGCAGGAGGGCAGGAGGATTTCTGGAAGCTGGGATGAGGCCGGGAGCGGGAGATACCTGGTGGGAGTCACCCCTGCCAGGCAGGACCTACCTGGGATAGCACCAGTCCCACCACACACCACACACCATGCCAGGTGTTCCCTGCATTTCCCAGGAATGCTCAGAAGGCATGTGTGACTCCCACGGGAATTTTCTCTGCACCTCTGACCAGATCCAGGGGGCCTAAATTTCCAGCCACGCCTCCCATTCAGGCGCTCCAGGTACCAGGAATTACATGCAGGGTATTCAAAAATCCAAAAAAAAGGATTTCTTTTTCTTCAGAAGTTGTTATTGTTATGAATACATTGTTATTGTTGTTGTTGTTTTTATTTTTATATTATTCATCACTGTATTTTATTATAACTATTTTTGTTATTATTCTTATTATTCCATTGTTGTAATTTTTGTTATTATTACCAATATTGTTATTATTAACTATATTGCCATTATTACCAATATTGTAATTATTACCAATATTATTATTATGTTACTGTTACTTTTATCTTCTTCTTCTTCTCCTTCTTCTCCTTCTCCTTCTTCCCCTTCTCCTTCTTCTCCTTCTCCTTCTCCTCCTTCTTCTTCTCCTTCTTCTTCTCCTTCTTCTTCTTCTTGTCATTATTATTTTGCTACTTTTGTCATTATTCCCACCACTCTCACCATGATTTTGGGACTGGAGCCAAACGTCCTCGGCATGGACCTGAACTTGATTTGGGGGGTGTTTGATCCCTCCCCACGTGGGATTTGTTTGACCACCCCAAGCCCCTGGTCCTGGTGGCCATCAGTGGTTCAGGGAGGGCGTTGAGGGTCCCTGATCTCCCTCCAGCCGGGCCCGGGACGCTTTTGGGAGGTGCTGGGAATGCCAGGACACCTTATCTGGTGGCAGAGAAAGCCGCGCTGGCAGCGTGTCCCTGCCAGGGGCAGTTTATTCCCTTTGAAATAAAGGGAGCAGAATTCCAGTGCCAAATATATTGTTCCTGGAACAGAAATGACTCTGGGCCTTGCCAGGTTACAGAGCTCCTGCTCTGCAGCTCCTGCCACGCTGCAGTTAATTCCTATTGTTATTCCAGAGCTCGGGATCACCCCGCTTTGAAGTAGGTGAGGTGGGAACGCTCTTTCCTCTCCGCTTTGCTGCTTCTCTTTCTTTATATCTAATTTTTTTTCCCCCAGAGCCCTCAAGTCTGTGATTTAACGTTGATGGGGGTTGGAACAAGAGGAGCTTTAAGGTCCCTTCCAACCCAAACCCTTCCATGAGTCTGCGATTTAGGCTGGAAGCCTTCGAGAGAGGTGGGGAAGTTGGGGCAGAATTCCCAAAAATCTGTGCTGCACGTACACAAAGGGCAGACGAGGAGCGTGGAGGTCCCGGGGTTTGGCTGTTGGGCCCATGCCATGTTTGGGGTGAGCTGGACCTGGCTGGGAAGCTCCTGTGCCACCACCAGATGTTCCAATGCAGGGCATTCCAGAGGGTCCCGGCGCTGCCGGGTTCTGGCGCACGGGGATCGGCAGGTCGGGAGTTCTCCAGCATGGCATGGGAATGCTCTGCCCATCCCTCCCGGGGCCAGGAGATCTCCAGAGCCAGCAGGTTTCCATCTCCACCCTGCACTGTCCTTTCCCTTGAGGCCAGGCACCCCCTGCATCCCGAGCATCCCTCGGGAAGGAGCTGGAGCCGAGCCCGCCGGCTGCTCCTTCTCCCCGCGTGCGGCTCTTTATCCAATTTAAACGGCGAGGATTTGAAATGCCACCTGAGTTAAAAGGAGCTGATTAAAACCGTAGCCTCATCAGAGTTCTTAAACACGCAGTTGCATCGCTGTATTTACATTAGTGTCAACTTTAATTTAAATTCTGCATAACTATATTTGCTCCCCGAAATTCATTCGCCGGCAGCGCGGCGCAAATGACTCGGCGCCGCCGGCCCCTTCTCTTTGTCTATGGCGGAGGGGTTTGGAAATTAGCTCCGTAAGTGAGCGCTGGGAAGTGTCATTCCGCCTCTTTAACGTCTCATTAATTAACCCGTCCTGGCTTTGGGGGGTGACGGGGATGAGGCTGGAGCTGGTGGGGAAAGGGCACGGCCTGGGCGCCCTGAAATGGAAAATCCCGTTGGACCCGCCTTCCCAATGGAGACCGGGCTGGGCTTGGGGCTCCTCGTCCCACTCGGGATATTCTGTGGGAATTGATAAATACAGGGCAGTCCAACTGAGGAGCCCGACCATGAGGGGATAAGGCACCGCCTAGGGGATAAGAATGCAGCACTATGATGTCATAAAACCCCTTTTCTTGAGGGATTTCCTGGCTCCGGACGCTGTGGTTTGCTTGGGATGGTCCATCCCAGGGATGCAGCAGTGGAGCAAGCCCGGGTGTGAGGGACATCCAGGTGCTCCAGGACTTCAGGGACACGTGGGATCAGCGCCTCAGGCAGCGCAGAGGCAATGGGAGCCCTCCTGCCTTCCAGCCCATCCTCCTGACCACCCACCAGGAAAGAAGCGGGGCAAAAACACAACAAAAAGGGCAGTTCCTTGCATTTTGGGGACAGTGGCAGCACTACCTGCGGGTGTTCCGTGACTGCCGAGTGCACAGCGTGTTCCCTTTCCACCTCCTAAAGCCCTTTCAAGCTACATAAACCTTATTGCAAGGGCCCAGCTCCCAAACCCACCAGCTGGGGTAGGACACAGAGCAGGAATGGCAAAGCCTCCCCATCAGCCGACCTGCCTCCCGATTTATTTTGAATTCCGGCGTTTTCCAGCGACGACAACCCTTGGGTGAACTGAGGGGCAGCCTGGGTGGATCAGAGGAGGGTGATTTTCCGGGAGGGAAGGGGAGTGGAGGCCTGGATGAGGTCGGATGCAAGGATGCTCCCAATATTTCCCATGGCCAGCATCCAGCTCTCAGGAGACGGATCTCACAGCAAGGACAACACACGCTCCTGCTTTTCACACTCCAGGCTTGCTGTGCCTGAAATAAATATGGAATCCTGCACTGAGCAGCTCTGCATCTCTAGCCTGGGCGGGACACATCCTCATCCCATGGAATGGGGCATTCCTGCACCTTGTGTGGAGTGAGGACACGATGGCACGTGTGTGTGGGCACAGCCAAGGCACAACGTGCAAGGCTTTCCTTGCCCCAAAAGGGTTTTCTTACCCGAAAAGCTTTCCTCGCCCAGAAAGGTTTCCTTCACCCTAAAGAGTTTCCCTGCCTAAAAAAGGGCTTCCTCATCCAAAAAGTGTTTCTTCACCCCAAAAATCATTTCCCTCGCCTCAAAGATGTTTTCCTGGCCCCGAAAGTGTCTCCTTGCCCCAAAGGGTTTTTCCCCATCCCCAAAGACTCCAGACCCAGGCGTGTGGGATGAAGTGCCCCGAGCGCTGGCCAGTGACCCCAGGGGCACATGGAGCATCCGCCAGGCCGGAGCGGGTGCGAGGGGAATGCCAGGGAAGGCGGGATTGGGGTGGATAAGTGGCAGGGCCGCCGGAGCAGCTGTGCTCTTATCTGGCCGGAGGAAGAGGCTCCACAACAAAGGGGGCTCAGGAGCCAGGGTGATCCATGGGAAAGCCATTGGCCCGGCATTGTGGCTGCCCTTCTGCTGAGCAAATAGTTCAAACTGTTCATTCCCATCTCCTATTCTATCCCTGGTACATTGTTTGTGTCCCTGCATTTCATTCCCGAGGAAGATTGCTCTCTGGGCCTATAAGCAAACAGTCCAGAAAAGAGCCAACTATCCTCTCCTTTTCCCTGGAGAACTAGCATTTTTATTTCAGCTCCAAGCTGTCAAAGAGCTGGAGAGTTTATGTCAGTATCCTGAATTAATTGCTTTAAGCTGGAGCAGCCTCCGCCCGCCACCAAATGTCCAGANGTGCTCTCACATACTGTGCCCTCTATTAACCGCCCGGCGCCGGGCGAGGTGGGGAAATGAAAGCTGCTTATAGGGAATTAATATCGGCTCCCGAGGCTCCGTCGGCACGGCGGGCATGGGAAGCTCCTGTCAGGACTTTTCGGGCACCGGCGAGGAGAGGAGGAAGATGAATCGCTGGAGAAAGGTGTTTAAACACAAATATCTTCGGTAATTAACAAAAGTGGCGAGGAAATTACCGAAGGAAAAAAAAAACACGCGGGAGGTAAATGGGTTTGTGTTTAAACATGATATATTTTAAAGTGTTCCCCAGTGTGAAAGTCCCTGTTTAAGGGAATGAAGTAATAAACCAATTTATATACCAATAGAAAGTCGAGATCCTGAGTGCCTTTGTGTAAATTTTCCACTTGACTTTTCATTATCTACCTGAACAAAATCAATCTATATGTATGGGATCAACATGCAATAGGAGAGATAAAAGCCGGAATAAATGTGCTTTGCATATCCCACCGATAAAAGCCCCCGGGCTCCGGGCGCTGCCTCTTTTCCAGGCAGATGCATTTTCGGGAATAAATCATTTTGCAGAGGGAAGGAGAGCGGAGCAGAGTGGGGCTGCTCGAGTGTTTGCTTCCTCGCCTGAAATATTGATCCTGTCAAATGAACAGCCGTTAATAAGTAACTCGGGAAAAATATGCCGGCTCTGCCTTTGCTCCCTGCTGGAGCACGGCCCCGGCTCCGGGTGGCACAGCCGGGAGCGTCCTGGCCGTGGGCACAGCCGGGGCCCTGGGCAGGAGGGACACGAGGGGAGGGGGCAGAGCAGGACACGGGAGACAGGTCCTGGAATCCCACAGGGAGCCCTCAGACCCCAGGGCATTCAGCATCCTGAGCCGCATCCCAAACCCCACTGCATCCCAAACCTCACTGCATCCCAAACCCCACTGCATCCCAAACCTCACTGCATCCCAAACCCCACTGCATCCCACACCTCACTGCATCCCAGCCCCTGTTGTATCCCAAACCTTCTCTAACCCAAATCTTGGTGTATCCCACACCCTGCTGCATCCCAAACCTTGTAATACTCCAAACCCCACTATATCCCAAACCCTGCACATCCCAAGCCCTGCCCTGTCCCAGCCAGCCCCATCCCAAGCCCTGCCCTGTCTCAGCCAGCCCCCTTGCTCGTCCCTCGTGGTCTTGCCTGCAAATACCGAGATCATCCCATCGGCCTCTTGCCCACTGAGATGGTTTTCCTTCACATCACCCCAGCGGGAGCCACTCCTGATCCCAAATATCCCCAATTCCAGCTGAGGGAAGAATATGGCTGTGCTAAAAGCAGCTAAAATACCTGCCCCATCCATGTGATAATCCAGAGACTGAAGCGACGCCCTGTCCTGTCCTTTCCTCACTTTGGGAGACTGTTCCCTCTACCCGCCCCTTCCCCTTTTCCTTGGATCCCAACACCTTGGAGAGCTGGATAATGATCCTCTCTCTTTTTTCCTTTTTT
>VWZG01000559.1:288514-308850 GCA_013396735.1 Grallaria varia
CCCCCGGTGCCCGCTCCCCGCCGCCGGGACCTGTTCCACGAATTCCCACCCCCATCTGCCTGCAGTCAGAAAGCCCGCAAACCTTCTTTATTTATTTGTTTAATTATTTATCTGTCTGTCTATCTATCTATCTGTCGCTCTCGGGAGGGACCCCCACCGCTCCCCGCCGGTAGTTTATACACACGCACACACCCCATGGAGCAGGATTTCAGCACCCCTGCCCTGGGAACACCCCTGAATTCCCCCTCAGGACTCTTTCCCTGGGTTCCAGCACCCCGCAGGAGCCATCGCCAAAGGAAAACAACGCCACCGGCCCCCTCCAGGAGGGCACGCTCCTGTCGCGACAGCCGCGATAGTGGCAGCTCGCCTCCCTCCCTCCCTCCCAGCCCAGCCGCGCTCTGGCTGGATTTGGGGCATTCGGGAGCGGGTTTGGGCCAGGATGGGGGAGAACACCCCCAAAAAGAGGGAGGGGCCGCCCCTGGCCCGCCCCCAACAGCGGTGACGGGGCGCCCCCTGTCGCCTGTCGTGAGTCCCTGGGACGGGGGGGTGCGACACCCCCGGGGTGGGGGGGACCCCGGGGACCCCCAAGTGTGGGTGCTGGTCACTCCGAGGGGCTCCCAGGGGATCACCCCACCTGCACCCAGTGGTTTCTCTCCACCCCAAATCACCCACCCTGCCTGGAAGGGGGTCCCGGGCTCGGCGCACCCCGAGATCCAAATTCGGACCTCACGCATCTCCAGGGAGGTTCCTCCTCCTTGGAAGCATCATGGGGGGCAGCCCGAAGGCTCAGGAAGGGGCAAAGCTGGGAGAATTCAGGAAAACTCAGCCTGCTGGGCATGGTGGGCATCAGCAGCCCAAGGGTCCTATGGCCACTCCCAGCTGGAGCCAGGCATTGCGGGCGAGCTCTGGTTGGCTTTAGCATCGCCTTTTCCCTCTGACCGTGGAGTGTTCCAGCATGGCTGGATCTGGTAGGGAGGCTCCAAGAGAGCTCCAGAGGAGGAGGAGAGAGGCCAGAAGGAGAACGTCCCTGTGCAATAAACCCTCCCACCTTCAGGCCTCGGCCCTGCAGATGTTGGGACAGGAGTTTGCATCTGGCACCCCCAGGCGAGGGGTGGCAGGGGCTGATGCCCACCCCTGAGCTTGGTGGCTCCTGGCTTTCCTGGTTCTTGGCTCTTTACTAACTGCCTTTTATCCCCCATCAGGTCCTCAGGACTTGGAATTCTGTCCCCCTCCAAAGGTGATGTTTTTCTCCCTGGCATGGACCGGGAGCTGCGAAGGACAGCTGCCTCCACAGAGCCCTGTTTCCTTGGATTTTGTCCCAAAACATTTGCTGGAGGCCATTCCTCAGTTACAGGGAACATTCCTGCTGTTGGTGCTGCAGCTCTGACACTTAAATCCCATGTTGCCTTCTTTTGGATTGTCTGTCCCACAACCCAAGTTTGCCACCCTGCCTGGGCCATGAAGGACCATCCATGGAGTGAGAATGGTTTGTCTGTCCCACAACCCAAGTTTGCCACCCTGCCTGGGCCATGAAGGACCATCCATGGAGTGAGAACCTCTCCTGATCCAACACATCCTTTGTGCCCCAGGGAATGGGGATGTCCTTCCCACTCCAGGGTTGCTGCCACGGCGCCAAGGGTGAACCACAGACGCCTCCTCCTCCTCCTCAGACAAAGGCTTTGTCTCTGGAACACGAGGACACCGACCAACACCAACATTTGTATTCAGCAAGGTGGGCCCGGGAAGGCGGCGGATGGACTGGAGGGGGTTGGATGTGGGATGGATCCTGGAGACTCTGCTCTCACAAACAGCCCCCTCCTGCTCCCTTCTTTCCCAAGGGCAGCCTCCCACAGGGATAAAATTAATATGTCTTAAGAGAGCAGAAAAAGAAGCAGCAAAATATATATTCTTGCCTTAAGGGGAACATTTTTAAGGGAACCAGGACCGTTAAAAATTCAAATTAAAAATTTTCAGTGGTGCTTTATTTAAACACACCCGGTTGTGTTACGGAGAGACACGATTTCTTCTCTTTAATATTTAACTAATATTTATTTTAAATTTAATTTTTAAATTATGCTCTTATTTGCATTGGGAGCCATGACTTGAGGAGGCATCTCCCCCTTCCCAAGGGATGGTGGGCACGGAGCGTGGCCGGGAGTCGGAATGTGTTTTGTCCACCTCCATCACTCGCGGCGACGCTGGAGCCTTACCTCGTCCTCCACAACAAGCAGGGCAATTATCTCCCTTCCTCTGATAATTATTATAATTAATCCAGCATAATGAGCTCTCCCAATTGCACTGCTCCTTCAAAATAAATGCGGTGTTGGTTTTTTTCCTTCGGTTGAGGAAATTGGGAGGCAGCGGCAGCGGCGCGCTGGAGAAGAGAGACACTTCAGCAAGGGCCAGAAGGATTGTGAGAGACAAAAGGCAACTTGGATGGTGGCACCAGGGTTTATTGAGGCCTTCCCCTGATAAGACATGGAAATTACGGATGAATCAACGCCCAGAGGTACTTGGGGGAGAGGCGGGAGAAGGGACTGAGATGGGGAGAGCACAAGGAGAAGGGGGAGCTGGGCAGGGAAGCTGCCACTGTCCCCATGCCGTGTGCTGCCTCTCACTGGGTTTATTCCCAATTTTTCCTTTAGGATGCTCGGACAAAGGTCTTTGTAAAGTCGAGGGCTCTGCTGGTCTGAGGGTGTGCCCAGGAGCTTCCTCTCCAACAAGAACAAACCACCGGAGGATGATGAGGATGATGATGATGATGATGATGATGATGATGATGATGATGATGATGATCCACATTCCTGAAGTGGGGGATTAGGCTGGCTGGAGGCTGAGCATCCCCACCAACGCAGAGCTGTCAGCACATCCCAAGGTCATGTTCAGTACCAGTATGGGATCCACCACGGAGTCCTGCTCCTGAGGATGCCTCTGGAGTTCCCATAAATTCCACGGAGCGCAGCAGGAAAGCTACTCTTTGCTCTCTGAAGGATCCAGATGGGAAGCATCAGAATTCCCCCTACCTTTTCCCCCACCCACGGAGCTGGAACAGGTGCCGGGAGCGGCGGCACCGCCGGGAATTACCACAATTACACCGGACAATATTGACTCAACTATTTGAAGAACTCCACAACCAAGTCCCTCCTAATTAGATTCAACATTTAATGGGGCTTCTTAATTCCGGGAAATATTTTCCAAGGCCTTAACAAGTCTAACAAAAGGAAAAGCCAGGAGAGTGTGAAACTTTAGTCACTTTAATATCGGATGCAGAGCCCAAGGATATTGGCCTTTTTAACACTGGAATGATGTCCTCCAATCTCAGGATCTCTGGGGCTCCGTCACAGAAAAACTGCCTTCATCCACATGGATTCCTGAGGATCCAGACAGTCGGGACACAGCTGGCATCCCTATTTTTGGCACATTCGGTCCCTATTTTAACGTTCCTCCCCACTATGTAATTATTCAACGCGCCAATAAAGGTAACGAGCTGCTGGAATGGGTGGTTGGCACCACAAAGTAAAACAAACCCCTGGAAGTGCCTGACGAATATGATGGAGAGGGGAATAAAGGCCCATTATTGTCCCCCTTGGGGCTGGAGGTGGCATCCCTCAGGGATGGAGGAGGTTATCCCAATGGGGATACCATGTTCCCCAGAGGCAGCTGGGACAACTTTTCTGATGGTCCCAGGGGACAGTGACAACCCAGGGTGGGGGTCTCGGTGGCAGGGATGGTGTGATGGGCATCAGTGGGGTCACAGCTGGCATCCACCACTAGGAATGGGCAAAAGCCCACTCCCAGGATCCCACCAACCCTCTGGAAAGGCTCTTGGAGGAAAATCAGCAGCATCTGCTGGCTGTTTACCATGGGCCACGTGACACCCCGGCACTGGGTCCCTCCACCAGCACGTTCTGCTGGGCAAACAAGATGCGCAGGCATCTGGAATGATGGCAGGGGGAGAAGGCAGGGTGTGGAAAGCCAGGAGTTAACGGATCCACCTCCAGCTCCTCTGGTTTCACACGGCAGTGGAGGGACAAGGAGGTGAGGAGGGAGAGGCCCAGTGATGTTCCTGGCTGAGAGGGAAAGGAAGGAAAGGAAGGAAAGGAAGGAAAGAAAGTCTCCCTTGCCTCCCAGGAAAGTCATGGATGTTTTGTCCCAGCAGGCAGGGGAGGTTTCCCCTGGCTGACCAAAGTATTCAGGTTTTGGGTTCATTCGGGGAAATATTTTTTATGTTTAATGATCAGTTGCTGAAAACTGAAATGTCTTTGGTTTTACAATAAGAAAACAAACAGAAAAAATGGAATATGGAGCCTCCTCCCAAAACCCTCTGCTTTAAAAACTCCCTGTTATTTCCTAACAAAACCCCTTGTTGCTGGAAACCTTGAGGCCTGGAGAGGGTGCTTCAATTCCCATTGGGAACTGGCTACTGAGTGAGTGGGATAAAGTGGCCCCAGTGCAGCCCAGGGTGGCCCAGAACATCCTCCAAGGTGCAGCATTAAGGCAAGGTCCCCATTCCCCTAATCAGGGACCCAGTTCCAAAAGGTTTAACATATCCCATAAAAAGGAAGGGGCATGACCAGTCAAACCAGTCACAGGGGCATCCCACGGGATCCGAGCCCATCAGAGGCTCCTGCTGCTCAGCCTATGGCAGGGGTGCACCTGAAGGGTGGAGACAGAGGGACTGCAGGATTTGGAGCCACCCAGGGCCCACGACAACGGTGGGAAAACCACACCGATGGCTGAAGGAGCTGCAAGGGGCGATGCCGGCGGGGCCGGTGTCGGCACACGGGGACAGGAGCGTGCCCAGCCTGCCCCGGCTTTCCCATCGCACCGGGAGGCTGCTGGGCCGAGGAGATCCATCCCCAACAGCCTCTCCGAGGGCTCTGACGGACATTTATAGCCCTGTGAGTCATTACCGGCCTTGTTTAAACCAGTTATACCTGGCCAAGACCTTGAAAATAGCTCCATTTATCCCCGCCGGCTCCTCGCGCGTATAAATAGCAGAGCGAGGCCGCTCCGGGCCGGGCAAGGCGGGCACCGGGCTCTGCTGGGAGCCACCGGCCCCGTGTGCCCCACCGTGTGCCCCCCTGCCTGCCAGCGGGCTGCGGGGGTACCCCTCTGCTCCCAGGGCACCCCTTCTCCCCGGGCGCCCCATCCGCGGCCGCCGGCTCCCAGCAATGAGGTGTCCCTGGCAGAGCCGCCGGCAAAACAGCCCGAGCGCAGCTTTCTGCTCCGGGAAAACACAGGAGCTTGGGATCGGGCCCTGTCTGCGAGTCTGTGGTTCCATGACCACTAATAGCAGCCCAGGATCACCCCATAAATCTGCTCGGGGTCGGCACAAACCCCTTTCTGTGCCACCAGCGCCCGCCCTGGGAGGAGGGATTGGTGGCACCACGGTGACACCGGGACGGCCGGAGCCCGTCCCCCCTCGGCCTGGCACAGCTGGGATGTTGGGTCTGGAACGGGCACCCCAACCCAGGGACATCCCGTCACTAGAGCTACAGGTCACTGCCACCTGCAAGGATATTTTAATCCCATTCCACTCTTTTCCAGGGGGGAAAAAGATAAAAATTCAATTTCAGCTTGTGCTTTAGGACCCAGGTAAGCTTTGAGTGTGTGGTTGGCTTATCTTCTGCCAAACAAATCCTCACCTGGCTCAGAAATCCTTTGTTTCTGCTAAAAAATAAAAAAAGTAATCTTGGTGGTTAAAAATCCCACCCGAGGGTGAGGACAAGCCTTTGGCACCTGCTCTCAGCTGAATCCACAGCTTTTGGTGCTGCTGAATCCAATGCCTTTGGGCTGCTGAATCCAGAGCTTTTGGGCCACCAAATGCAGTGCCTTTGGCTGCTAAATCCAGAGCTTTTGGGCCACCAAATGCAGTGCCTTTGGCTGCTAAATCCAATGGGTTTGGGCCACTAAATCCAGTGCATTTCCAAGGGAGAGCCATTCTGCAGAGGGATGGAAAGCTCCATGATGGAGGTGGCTCTGGCTCTCTCCAGACATTTCTCCCCCCTCTCTCTGATCTCTCTCTTTTTTCATTATTTTTTTTTTTCTCTCAGAGGAAACATTGCCCAAATCAACACACACCCCAGGAACGGTTTTACACGGATCGGACGGCACTTTTTCTGCTGGAAAAGCTTCCAATCGGCCGCATTCCCGAGCTTGGCTGGCTTTTCCCCGTTCTCTGAGTGCGTTTTGTTTTGGTGCCAGGGTAAAGAGCTGGAGGTACAGCCTCCAGCCCAACCTGTGCCACCAGCATCCTCGCTGCATTTCGGGCACGACAGGCCTCTGCCCCACATTCCCAGGCTGGGAAGGAGCCGGGTTATCCCTGAGCATCCCCCACACGCGGCACCCTGGTCGCCCTCCCTCCCTGGGGACACTTCGCTGAGCGTCAGAGGCAGCGGGAAAACCCCCCCTCTCCCCCAAAAGCAGCCTCCGGGTGTTTTTGCAGCCTCCAACTCCCCGGCTCCGCAGGGTGGAACAACCTCAACCAGAGCTTTTTAAAGCTCTCCCACCTTTGCCTCCTCTCTTCCTCCGGGAAGGTGTCCCGGCGGCGGCAGAACAAGACGGCTACAGACGGCCGCTGGAAGCCGGCGGCGCGGAATACACTGGGAGGCCTTTTTATTTCCTCGGAAAATATTTCCCCGCCGCAGGCTGCGGTGACAGCGAACATTCCTGCCGGGGCTGGCGCGGGGAGGCATCACCCCGCGGGACGGCTGCCTGGGGCTCCTCCTGCCGGCCCTTCCCGTCGCAGGGTGCCAGCCCGCCGCCGCTCCCCAGGGAGCACAAGGGCTGCTTCTGCTCCCACCGCTGCGGCTTGTTTTTCCAACAGGGGAGACGGGAGCAGCCGCCCGGAGAGCCGGGAGTATCCAAGGGGAGCCCTTGAGGCTCCACGTGCCCTCGGCTCGCCGGCAAAAAGGAAGGCTTGTTAAAAACAACCCGTGGGATCCGGAGCTGTCGGGGAGCGAGAGCAGCGCGGAGAAGTCAGGGCTGTGGTTGGAAATCAACAGAGCTGCTGCTATTTCCATCCGTTCGGGAGCAGGGACAGGGCCCCCCCCCGCCCTGCCCCAGGTGCCTGCCGAGGGGATTTCGGGAGCTGCTTACAGGGAGCACACGTGGGTCAGTTCCTCCCGCGGGCCTCCCTGGGCAATCCCAGTCCTATGGAGGCAGAGCCGTGGGGCAGGACCTCACAGCTGGTCCTGGAGGCACCTGAGTAACCCCAAGGTCTTCAGTCTTAATTTCTTGCATGGATCAGAGAATCCCAGGATGGTTTGGGCAGGGACACCTTCCACTAGCCCAGGTTGCTCCAAGCCCTGTCCAACCTGGCCCTGGGCACTTCCAGGGCTGGGGCAGCCACAGCTCCTCTGGGCACCCTGTGCCAGGGCCTGCCCACCCTCACAAGAAAGAATTTCTTTAATAGCCAATGTAAATCCACCTTCCTTGATCTTAAAGCCATTCCCCCTTGCCCTGACACTCCATGTCCTTGGCTAAAGTCCCAAACCATGATAGTTTGGAAAGGAGATACCCCAAAACCCCGGGAGCTGTGCTGGGGTCAGGCCAAGGGGCTCAGCTGGACTGCAGCAGGAGCTACCGGTGTCCCTGCTCTTCCCCAGCAAGGAGGACCCATTCCCTGGGGCCATGCAATGATCCAGTCGCACCCAGCCCTCATCCCGCCGGGAAGCAGCAAGGGCACTGCTTATCTGCAGGGGCAGCCGCCCTGTCTCCATCCCCAAGCCTTTCCAGCATCATTTTCCAGCTGATTCAATCTCTGCAGAGGAGACAGAGCTTCCCGAGGTCTCCCACCGGAGCTAAATCCACTCTGGAGAGGACACAGGACCACTACACACCTCATCAGCTCCGGCTCCACGTGGGAACGGCAGGGCTGCTCCTTATCTCCAGAGATACCAGCCGTGGATGCACTGGGTGTGTCCTCGTCCACCAGGATTTACCTCACGGCAGTTCCTGAATTATGGTTTGTATTTTGGGGCTTATACTTGGGGTTTGGCCCAGCTTTCACTGGGATGGCATTGGAGCATCCCAACTTCTATGGTGAGGGTATCGGAACATCCTACTTTCATGGTGAGGGTACCAGCGCATCCCAGCTTCCAGGGTGAGGGTACCAGAGCATCCCAGCTTCCATGGCAAGGGTACCAGAGCATCCCAGCTTCCATGGCAAGGGTACCAGAGCATCCCAACTTCCATGATGAGGGTACCAGAGCATCCCAACTTCCGGGGTGAGGGTACCAGAACATCCAACTTTCATGGCAAGGGTACCAGAGCATCCCAACTTCCGGGATGAGGGTACCAGAGCATCCCAACTTCCATGGTGAGGGTACCGGAACATCCCAACTTTCACTGCAACACCCAACTTTCACTCCCCCCGCCCTCTTTCCCCCTCCGCTTCCATCACAAAAGGCCCCCTAAGGGGATAACTTTCCCAATCCACAGAGGCCATCCTGCCCCCTGAGGCATCCCAGCATCCCGGACCCCGCTCCGCCCCCCTGGCACTGCAAAAGGAGGATTTTCCCGGCCAGCTGCTCCCGTGGCTGCGGGCGGGGGGGCTGGAAATTGGGCTGAAGCCGCATGCGGTGACCCCCTGAGTGCCCTCCATCCCTGTCCCAATCCCTGTCCCATTAACACCTCATCAGCTCCCGGAGTTCCCGGCAAACACAACCACCCCCGGCCGAGGAAACGCGCCGGGCCTTGTGATGCAGAGCCCCCCGGAGCGGCGGGAGGAGGAGGAGGAGGAGGAGGAGGAGGAAGAGGAAGGATGCTTCCTGGCCCTGGGAGGGGGGCAAACAGCACCTGGGAGGGCGGCGGGGCCAGGATGTGGATTCAGGAAGCGCCTCCCGCATCCCGCTGCTCCCGAGCCCCCCGCACACAGAGATGCTGATGGGCTCCCCGTTATCCCGGGAAGGGGATGCTCCCGCCGGGATAACGGGGATTAGGGGCAGCGCGGGGGGCTCGGCTGGTACCCACCCGCCGGCCGTGGGATGGCAGGGGGGACCCGGGATTTATCCTTCAGCGGTGGCCGCAGCCGGGAAGGATTCCCTGGAAAGCGGCGCCCGCTGGCACCTCCCGTGTCGGGAATGCCGCAGGGAGCACCCGGAGGCTGCGGAGGGGCCAAAGCGGCGTGCCAGCCCCGCAGAGCCCGGCGCTGGGAATTCAGGGCTCCCATTCCTCCCAGTCCGCTCCGCAAACTGGGAGCGGGATGAGGTTCGGGTGGGAACATCAGCTGGGGAAAAGGGGAAGGAACTCACAGCCCATCCCGCTGCTGCTGCTTCCATCCCACAAGGATTAAAGCCCCCTCATCCCTTCCAGCTTGTCCAAGCCACCTTCTGGGGCTCCCAGGATATCCTGACTCGGAAGGGATCCACAAGGACCGTCAAGTCCAGCTCCTGGCCCTGCATCCCAAGTATCCCACCTTGAGATGCTTGAGAGCATTGTCCAAACATTTCTTGGCAGGATTTGCCTATGGAAAACTTTTTTCCCGGCTTCGGTGACCCCAAAAGGCAACGTTTTTGTAAAGAAAGGTGTGTGCAAGAGTGTGTCCATGGGCAGGGAAAAGTGGCATTTTATGGAATTTTATAGCTTCTCCTCCCGCCATGGCAGGGAGCTCAGTGTACCAGAGCCTGTTCCTTTTGGAAAGGGGAATCACCCTCAAGGCAAACCTGGATGGGATGCTCAGAATCCCCCCCGTACAGAGGGATCCATGGCACCATTCCCTAGGGATGTGGTCCTTCCCACCAGTGCTCCCTGTAAGGGTGGACAGCGGATCTTTCTGTGCAAACAGAGTCTGGCCCGAATCCGAGCTTATCGAACAGGAGACAGGGAAGCTCCAGAGGGGGAAAGAAACAAATTGGGAAGCAAACTGCCGGAGCAATCCCTGGTTATCTCCCAATCGCCGGTGCCTCCGATAGCATCACTGCGGCGATGGGAGCTCTGAGTGATGTAATCAGGGACAATGCCGAACTCTGGGCGGGTAACGCCCTTCCTTGTCCCTCAGATAGCTGGAGTCAGCTCTGCCCCTTTCTCCATGCCGGAATTCCAACAGAAATTGGGGAAGACCTCCGTGCCACAGCCAGAGGCTGCCTCCCGTGGGATGGCAGGGATGGGAGCGCTGCAGGGGTCACCACAATCTCCTCCCTGCTCTCTGCAAAAGGGGAGTGTAAATCCAGGTTTTTGCCTGGTCAGGGAGCTCTGCCCTGCACCTTGGGACACCCAGGACAAGGCATATCCCAAAGGAAACCCCAGCTCTTCCTGCTGCCCATCCTATTCCCTGGTCCTTCTGCAGCACTTCCAGCATGGGAAGAGCAGCTCTGCCTTTAGGTTTGGAACACCCACATCACATCCCTCCCAAAGCCCTTTGGGCTTCCGAGTGCTGAGCAGATCCCAAACACCACCTCGACTCGGGCCTTTCCCAAGGGGCACAGCATCATTTTCCAGAGGCTGCCCAGGTTTCAGCACAATGCTTGAAACACCAACAAATATTCCCCATGCTCAGTGCAGCCACAGAATCCGGCATTTCTGGGAACAGACCACTGTGAAGCATCCTGATTTCTCCAAGCTGCAAGGAGAACCATGAAATAATGGAATTGTGAAGGTTGGAAAAGCCCGCTGAGATAATGGAGTCCAACCGTGTCCCAGCGCAGCCAAAGCCACCACTGAACCACGTTCCCAAATGCCACACTCGTGTGGCTTTTAAATCCCTCCAGGGGTGGGGATTCCATGACTGCCCTGGGCAGCCCGTTCCAGGATTCGACAACCCTTTCCCAAAGAAACCATTCCTAATATCCATGGGAAGAGACAGCTGTGCCACACCCCTGTCCCCAGATGTGGCCACACGTTCAACACTCACCCCCTTGTCCCCAGCATGGCCACCCAAGGATCTGCCCCATAGAGACCCTCCCCATCATCCCCGTGATCCCAAAATTCGGCAGCCACGCGCGAGGCGTTGGTGGGAAGAGCTCCCGGCAGCCTTGTTTGACTGAAATAATTTTATTTGAATACACTTTGCTATTTCAACACTTTTAAGGTGCAGGGGGTTATTTAAGATGGATTCAGTTTTAATCAGTTTAATGGGATTTTCTGTTTTTAGATGGAAGCGCCTCCAAATTGTCTGATTAACTTTTCAGAATCAATACGCTTAACGGCAAAGCACACAATTATCCCGGCAAATGAGCTCCAACGTGGCTCCTGCAGGGAAAATCACCCAGCTCCACCTTGGGGGTGCCCATCTGCTCCCAGTTCCCCTTCCCCAACTCACATTCCTTGAGGGAACGGGGCAGCACAACTGAGGATCTGTCCCAGTGCCCTTTCCCAACTCACATTCCCTGGGGAAAAGGGCCAGCACAGGCGTGGATCTGTCCTGGTCCCCTTCCCCAACTCATATTCCCCAAGGGAGCACGGCCAGTCAGGATTCCAAAGGAAAGCCACCAGCTGCTTGGTTTGACTTTCATGCTCCAAAAGAAGACCCAGACCCCTGGAAAAGCTGGGTTGGGATTGGTGGCACACAGGGATAGCCCCAAGCTGTCCCCTTTGATCCCACTTCCCGGCTATACCCCCTCAGGCCCAGCTGTGGGGGCACATCCCAGTCTCACCCATCCCAGTGTCCCTCCCCATGGGGGACACGGGTCACTTCCAGCTCCCAGCTCCCAATTTATTCCCCCAGGCTCCAATATCCCCCTTCGCTTTTGTCAAGTTGCATAATTTTTTGAACTTCCATACTTGAAAAATTCTTTTGGAAATGTCAGGGTGATGGGCGGATTAAACATGAGCCAGAGCAAACAGGAATGACATTATTTTAATTCTTTTGGTGCCAGGTCATTTTCTCCGTAATAACACGGCTCAGCTCCCGGGCTCCTGCCCCTTGCATCATCCTTCCCCTTCCCTGCTCCCTTGGTTTGGTTTGTTCTTCCCGTAGATAAAAGCTAGGAGGAGGAAAAGAGGCTTTCCTTCCTTTGGAAGAGTTTTTCTTCCCGTACCCCAGTGGAATTTCACAGGGTTTGGGCGAATTCAAACCCCCCTGAAATGCCATGGGGGGGTTTTTTTAGGGTTAGGGTGATACGTTTTAGGGAAGCATTCCCGAATTTACACAGCAGTTGCTGTGTTATTGTAATAATCTGTTAGCAATTCCTGGCACATTCCCAGCTGCGGAGCATCATGTTGGAACCGATGTCTGGAGAAGGCAGGCCCATTAGCAGGGCCAGGATGGTCCAAGCCTTAAAATCCTGCCCTTCCCACCGAGTTATGATGCTCCAGGAACTGGCCAGCAAAGCACCCACCTGGATAATGGGAATTACAGATGCTGCCAGGGTATTCCTGGTTTTACCCCTCTCCTTTCCTCACTCCAAGTTCCTAAACCAGCAGAAAATCCACCTTTTCCTGGCAGGGTTTCTTTCCTGCTGGATCAACAGGCTGAACGGGCTCACAGAGAGCGCTGGAGCAGCAGCCAGAGGATGGGACACATCCTGCACATTCCCCCTCGGCCACCGGGATCAGGAGGTTTCTGGCTTGAAGGCACCACATCACAGGGAAAACCCAGGTGAAAAAAAAGCTATTTGGGGAATTGCCGGCCTTCCCGACCCCCTGGCAGGGGCTGCTGCTCAGGGACAGCAGGAGGACCCCTGGAGATGCTGAACATCCTGGGAAAAGGTGGATGTCCCCCAGGAGGGCCCTTCCCTGCCCAGCCCTGGGATGCCGAGGAGGGATGGGAGAGCCGGGACCATCCGGCACGGCCACAGCTGTTTGCTTGGGCAAAGAGCAGCTCTTTCTGCTCTCCCAGCTGCCAGATCCCGGCCCCGGGCAGGAAAAAACATTTCCTCAGGTAGGCCACTAGCCATGGAAGCTGGGACTTGTTTCTGCTCCAGCTGCTCATACAGGGGGTGGAACACAGAGCCAGGGAGCGGCTGCGCTGCCAGCGCCGATGGAAGCACATCCCAGGCTCAGGGGCTTCCAGAGGGATCCCAGCGGGATGATTCCCCCTGGGAAAGCAAGGAGGACGCTGCTGCCTCCTGCTCAGTTTGCACCAGTGGAAACAACGCAGGTGGTTCTTCCCCATCCTGCTGGAACGGAGGCAGAGCCGGGCTGGGAAAGGCGGGTTTAAGGGGAAACCACTCCTGGAAAACTGGGAAAAACCGTGGCCACCTTGAAAGGAGACAGTTCGGGATGGGGCTCGCAGTGCTGGGGGCTACACCTGAGGGCAGTAAACACGGGAAAGAAATCGGATTTGTCCCTTTCCCAGCGTTTCGCTGGGCGCGCAGGAGCTGTTTGCGAGCGGCTTGGAGGTGGCAGCGCCCTCCCTGCGCCAGCGCCAGACTCTGGGAAGCACAGGGGGGAGTTTTCCTCACCCAGGAAAAACAGGATGCGCAGCTGGGTCCCTTTTCCAGGCATCCCGGAAAAAAGTGTGGCAGCCCCTTCTCCCCTCGGTGGTGATCCGGGATGTGGATGGATGGATGGATGGATGGATGGATGGAGGGATGGATGGATGGATGGATGGATGGATGGATGGATGGATGGATGGATGGATGGATGGATGGAGGGATGGAGGGATAGATGGATGGAGGGAGGGATGGATGGAGGGATGGATGGATGGAGGGATGGATGGAGGGATGGATGGATAGGGGGATGGATGGAGGGATGGAGGGATGGAGGGATGGAGGGATGGAGGGATGGAAGGAAGAAAAGCAGGGAATCCATCTGCCTGACCAGGAAAATCAATAAAATCAATAAACACAGGGATTAAAATAAAGAGCAGCTCTCCCAGCAAGGCATATCCCGGCAGCCAGGACATCCAGGTGTCACAGCCCATGCCCTGTCCCACCTCGGACCACGGAGCTGCTTCCTGGCTCCCTGGTTTCCTCCCACCGGAGCGGGTTTGGGCAGAGCTGCTCCAGGTTTGCTATTTCTGGGCTCTATTCATGCCCAGCCGGGTTTCAGAGGGGCCCTGCCAGAAAAATTCCCTGTGCCTCCGTCCTGGCAGCCAGGAAACCTCGAGGAGACCATAGGAAACGGCAAAGCCTCAGGATGCAGCGCTCCAAAATAAGGCGCAGTTAATTAATATGGTGTGAGGGAGTGGGCAGTGATGTCATCCCGGATTTAGGGAGGATAAATGCATCCCTCTGTCCTGCCTTCAGCCCGCTCTTCCCAGAAATACCCCGGAGGGAAGGCACCACAACGAGCTGCAACCACAGACGGAGAACACAGGACCTCAGGGGAAAACTGGGAATATTAAGGGAATATTACTATTAATTTGGAATATTAAGGGAAATTTGGTGTGTTATACAAAGTTGTCATTGCTTTTCACTGTCACCTATTCCCAGTGTCATCCATTCCCAGTTTTTCCCCCTTTCCATCAGTTTTGGGATATACAGCTCCCATCAAGGAGAACACCCCAAATCCCAAATCCCGGTGGAACTGGAGCTCCCCGGCACTCCTTTGGCCACTGTATTTCTGCACAGCTTGGCTGTACATCGGGATTCTGAGCTCGTCCGTAGCCATTTAATCCAGCAGGATTTAGACAAATTCCACGGCGCTGTTTAAATATTAATTAGGATTTCTCACCCTGCACTTCCTCTGCAACAGCTTCCATTCCTCCAAACCTGGGAGACACTTTTGCAGCAGGTTCATGGCAAAGGGGCAGGGGGGAATTGCCTCATCCCCCCCGGATCCCTTGGGAGCCAAGGACCCCTGTGGCTGGGATCAGACGGGAGCAGGGCAATGGATAACTCACTGAATTCCTCCCCTCCCCATCTGCAGCTCCTCAGGATAAAAGGTTGGCCTGCTTTGGGGTGATGTGGAGTCAGGGGGTCCTTCCTACTGCTGGAGCTGGGATAAATCCAACTTCTTGCTTCTTGTGTGGAAGTGTCTTCCCTGAGGTTTGAAACACCTGTGGGAAATCCTCAGGATTCAAGTGACAGGAGGGCCCCTTCCTGCTGCTCTCGGCCCCTTCCCTGCTTCCTGAGGGGAATTTAAGCTCCGTGCCCATAAATCCAATGCTTGGAGCAGGGGGATGGAGCACTGCGATGGAGCAGGGGGATGGAGAAGTGGGATGGAGCAGGGGGATGGCGCACTGGGATGGAGCAGCAGGATGGAGCACTGGGATGGAGCAGCGGGATGGAGCAGCAGGATGGAGCACTGGGATGGAGCAGCGGGATGGAGCAGCAGGATGGAGCACTGGGATGGAGCAGCGGGATGGAGCAGCAGGATGGAGCACTGGGATGGAGCAGCGGGATGGAGCAGCAGGATGGAGCACTGGGATGGAGCAGCGGGATGGAGCAGCAGGATGGAGCACTGGGATGGAGCAGCGGGATGGAGCAGCAGGATGGAGCACTGGGATGGAGCAGCGGGATGGAGCAGCAGGATGGAGCACTGGGATGGAGCAGCGGGATGGAGCAGCAGGATGGAGCACTGGGATGGAGCAGCGGGATGGAGCAGCAGGATGGAGCACTGGGATGGAGCAGCGGGATGGAGCAGCAGGATGGAGCACTGGGATGGAGCAGCGGGATGGAGCAGCAGGATGGAGCACTGGGATGGAGCAGCGGGATGGAGCAGCAGGATGGAGCACTGGGATGGAGCAGCGGGATGGAGCAGCAGGATGGAGCACTGGGATGGAGCAGCGGGATGGAGCAGCAGGATGGAGCACTGGGATGGAGCAGCGGGATGGAGCAGCAGGATGGAGCACTGGGATGGAGCAGCGGGATGGAGCAGCAGGATGGAGCACTGGGATGGAGCAGCGGGATGGAGCAGCAGGATGGAGCACTGGGATGGAGCAGCGGGATGGAGCAGCAGGATGGAGCACTGGGATGGAGCAGCGGGATGGAGCAGCAGGATGGAGCACTGGGATGGAGCAGCGGGATGGAGCAGCAGGATGGAGCACTGGGATGGAGCAGCGGGATGGAGCAGCAGGATGGAGCACTGGGATGGAGCAGCGGGATGGAGCAGCAGGATGGAGCACTGGGATGGAGCAGCGGGATGGAGCAGCAGGATGGAGCACTGGGATGGAGCAGCGGGATGGAGCAGCAGGATGGAGCACTGGGATGGAGCAGCGCCCTGCCAGCCGTGTCCTGTGTACCTTGGCCGCGGCTGCACGCCCTGTCCCCGCTCCAGGGCGCAGGTTTGGGGACAGCCCCGGCCGCCCCCCATGCCGGGCCGGCGGCGGAGCTGGGGACGCTGGGAGCAGCAGACACAGGGGCATTGAGCGGGGCCCTGGAACGCAGCGGTGTGTGCCAGCGGCCGGGAGCCGCCGGGCCAGCGGCCAGGCCCCGAATAAGGAACGGCACTGTGATTGCCAGCCCGGGTAAACACAGCCCTGCTCGGCCCAGCCCCGCAGCGGGAAGGGGGCGCGGAGCACGCCTGACCCCCCGCTCCCCATCCCGCGGGGACAACGCCACCTCCTCGCCCGCCACGGGCCGACAATGCAGGGATTCTGGGGCTGAAACAGCTGGAAAACACCCTGAGGAGCAGCGAGCTCCGTGCAGTGGATCCATGGCGATAACACGCGGGAGCAAGGGGGACACACGGCCAAAGCATCATCGACATTCCCGGCTTCCCTCCTTTTTTGTGGACATTCGCTTGATAAACACACAAAATAGACTAACCCCTTTTTTTCCTTGCCATTCACCCAGGGATGGACACGCCGAGGATTCTCTCCAAACATTTCTCCTACATTTTTTTTTTTACACACAGATTTATTTATAAATTATATGTTTATAAACTACACAGAGTTTTTCCATTATTACCTTTATTAAAAAAAAAAAATAAAAATAGTTGCAGTCCTGAAAACCAGTTTCCCCCACGAGGTAAGAGAAACCCCAAAGTTAAGAGAGAAAAAGGTTTGGAAAGTTTAAAGTTAGTAATTTTCCTGGAAAACAAGGTGGCAACAGCTGAGTTGAAGATGCCAACAGGTCCCGGTCAGATTTGGACCAATAACCTGTTCCTAATCCAAGAGAAAGTTTTCCCACATCTCCCAAAAACCTGGTGTAATAGGAAGGGAAAAAGAAGGTTTAATATGGGTCAGTATATGGAATTTTGGAAGGATCCTATTCCCACTCTTCTGAAATGCTACATTTTCTGTAATGGGAATGACGTGGAGATTTTAATCGGTATTAAACCCTAAGGCGTAAAAGAACCCCTGGAAGCACCCCCGAATCCCGGGATTTGGTGGCTCCCAGGCAGGAGAGGGCAGCAGATACCCACGGTTCGGGCTCTCCTCGGGAGGCTGGCCAAGGCAAGGCGAGGCAAGGCAAGGCAAGGGAAGGCAAGGGAAGGGAGCAGCTCCCCGGGAAATCCGGGAACAGCTTCGCGCAGCGCAGCGCGTTGGGATGAGACGCTTCTTTAAAGCCCCTTCCAACCCAGCCCGTTGGGGGATTGTGTGGGATTCATGGATTTGCTGCTTCTGACCGTCCCCAGGAGCGCTCCCGGGGCTCAGGGAAGATCCAAAGTGTTGGAGAGCCTCGTCCCAAGGGATTCACAGAGGGGGTTACCTGGAAAAGGGGAGCGGCATCACCTCATTTGCCAACTAAAGCTGCTCTTCCAAGGCCAAAGTCCCTTCCAGAGGCTTTTCCCTCCCTCCAGCTGCTCCATCCCGGCCTTCAAGGGGACAAAGAGCGGGAGCAGCAGCTTCGCCATCTCTCCTCTCACTCCATTATCCATGGGGCTCCTCTCAGCGCCCTTCTCCTTTGGCTTGGCCACAATCCCGGCAGGATTTTGGAGGGAGAACACGGGAATCGCAGCATGCCAGGCAGGGAATGCTCCTGCGTTCCCATCCCGACCCCCACAGTGTCCATTCCCATCCCAATCCTCCACAAACATTCATTCCCATCCCAATCCCCCAAACATTGGTTCCCATCCCAATACCCCAAACATATATTTCCATCCCAATCCCACAGGCATTTGTTCCCATCCCAATCCCCCCATACTTTCATTCCCATCCCGATCCCCCAAACATCCCTTCCCATCCTGATCCCCCGAACATTCATTCCCATCCTGATCCCCCCAAACATTTGTTCCCAACCCCCCAAACATTCATTCCCATCCTGATCCCCCAAACATCCCTTCCCATCCCGATCCCCCCAAACATTGGTTCCCATCCCGATCCCCCAAACATTCATTCCCGATCCCCCAAACACTGGTTCCCATCCTGATCCCCCAAACATTCATTCCCATCCTGATCCCCCCAAACATTTGTTCCCAACCCCCCAAACATTCATTCCCATCCTGATCCCCCAAACATCCCTTCCCATCCCGATCCCCCCAAACATTGGTTCCCATCCCGATCCCCCAAACATTCATTCCCGATCCCCCAAACACTGGTTCCCATCCTGATCCCCCAAACATTCATTCCCATCCTGATCCCCCCAAACATTTGTTCCCAACCCCCCAAACATTCATTCCCATCCTGATCCCCCAAACATCCCTTCCCATCCCGATCCCCCCAAACATTGGTTCCCATCCCGATCCCCCAAACATNCTTTGGTTCCCATCCCAAACCCCCAAACATTCCTTCCCATCCTGATCCCCCAAACATTCATTCCCATCCTGATCCCCCAAACATCCCTTCCCATCCCGATGCCCCAGACATTCATTCCCTGCAGGAGAAGCCCCAGCTGTGGGAGGAGGCCGGGGACAGCCCCATCCCCAGTGTTGATCCCACTTTGGGAGGCTCCCAGCTCTTCCAAGGACATGGAACAGCAGGCAGAGCTGGGAGCGCCAGGGCGTCGTTTCAGCAGCACCGGGATGATGAGATCCAGAAGAAATGCAAATCAAAGGAACATCCATCGTCCCGGTGGGGGAACGAGAGGCCTGGAGGCAACGGGAGAAGGGATTTCTCCAAGGTCCTTCCGGATTCCTGGGCAGCAGAGCACAGCCCAAGGACATCCCGAGCCCTTGGGAGGAACCACTGGGAAAACAGCCCTTCCCCAGCACTTACCCCATCCTCGTCCCACAGGGAAGGGCCCCGAGACCCTCTGAATCCAGGAAAATCCCACGTGAGGGAGGAGCCCCCATTTAGGTGTTTATAAATCCCCAGCTGTTCCTGAAGCATCCAGGGGCTCCCATCCTCTTTTCCCACCCTTGCCAGGCTGTGGATTTTGGGTCCACCTGTGGTGGGGGACCGGGACAGAGCTGGGCTGGGAGTTCCCTGCAAAGGGACAAGGGGATAAAGAGGAAAATTGACTCTATTCCAGTCAGAGTCAGGCTAAGGAGACCTAAACCAACCCCTCGGGCACTGGGAAAACCATACCCTGCTTAAACCCCAGGACTGGGAAAATCATATCCCACTTAAAACCAAGGACTGGGAAAACCATACCCTGCTTAAACCCCAGGACTGGGAAAATCATATCCCACTTAAAACCAAGGACTGGGAAAACCATACCCTGCTTAAACCCCAGGACTGGGAAAACCATATCCCACTTAAACCCCAGGACTGGGAAAATCATATCCCACTTTAACCCCAGGACTGGGAAAACCATATCCCACTTAAACTCCAGGACTGGGAAAATCATATCCCACTTAAAACCATATCCCAATTAAAACCATATCCCACTTAAAACCAAGGACTGTTTCCTTGGAAGTGGTTGACTTCGAGGCTTACTAAAAACAGATCTTCAAACTCCAAAACTGCTGATCCTGAGATCTGCAGCTTCCCAGGGATGTGCAGCATCCCAGGAAAGCATGGAGAAAATCCTGCTTTTCCCTTGGCATCGGAGCAGGATCTGGGATTGGGATCTCTGGGTGTAGCAGGGAAGCACCTGAGCGTGGAATTGAGGGGAATCACAAGATTAAGTTTCAGGAGTTGGCTTCAAGGATCCCTGTGGATCCCTCATTAGTCGGGATATTCCAGGATCCTATGGATGCTCATATGGAGCGGGAAGAAAGCAGAAGCTTCCAGAGCACCCTAAAATGGGCACAGATTTCATTCTTCCAACCAAATGCTGGTCCTGTTAATAGGATTTTCCTGCTGGGACACATCAGAACCCCAATCCCAAGCCCTTAATTCCTTGGGGTGAGGAGGAAGGGTCCTGGGATGGCGCTGGCAGTGGAGCTGAGCCGACGTGCCGGCCCCGGGATGTTTTCCTGCCCAGGAACCTCTCGCTGCCTGCCAGGAATTGCTCTGATTCAGCTGGAATGGTTCAGGCTGTTTGATAAGTGGAGTTTTTGGGGAGGGAGGGAGGGAGGGAGGGATCCAGGAAGGTGCTTCGCCCTGATCAGCAAATCCAGCTCTTTTATTTTTTCTGCAGGCATTGAACCCTGCGGTTGTTTTCTTTCCAGCTCGGCTGGAATGCTGTCAGAAATCTGAAATACAAGCAGGTTTTTTATTTTCTTCCTTTGTTTTTTTTTTT
>VWZG01000559.1:312991-323931 GCA_013396735.1 Grallaria varia
TCCCCAACCCCTAGTATCCTGGGCTGCCAAAGGTCCCTTCCAACCCCAAATATCCTGGGATGCCAAAGGTCCCTTCCAACCCCAAATATCCTGGGATGCCAAAGGTCCCTTCCAACCCCAAATATCCTGGGATGCCAAAGGTCCCTTCCAACCCCAGATATCCTGGGATGCCAAAGGTCCCTTCCAACCCCAGATATCCTGGGATGCTCTATGAGGCCATGTCCAAAGGCAGCCCCATGCCAGGTGCATCCTGCCCTCCCAGCTCTCGGGATTAAGGGTGTTCCCAGGCACGGGCAGCAGTGACCCGGGGATTCCCAGCTGTCCCACTGGATTTTGGGATGAGAGAGTTTTCCAGGGGCAAATCTGTTGGTACCTCTGCAAAGGGCACACTCCAGATGCCTGGGCGGGGATGGAGCCTCTGCCCCAGTTCCAGAGGGGAATGGGGGATGCTCCTGCTGCCAGACCTGGAAATGGGGATAAAACTCAGGGATTTGGGATGCTGCCCCTTGCCCTGAGCTCCCGGAGCATCCCACATCTCCGGGGATGTTCTGCAGGAGCCTCGCGTGGCCCCACGGCTGTGTTTGAATTCCAGCAGTTTCTGCTCCTTTTCTGTCAACTCCTTCTGGAAGGAAGAACTGAAGATGACGGATATTCACCCGGAGGAAGGGTGGGATATGCCGTGGGACTGGGAGCAGCGAACCTCTGCAGTGTGATTTAATGCCTCAAATGTCCCCTTCCTTCTCATTCTGCCTTTTGTTTTTAAATTGAAATTGTGAAATGAAGTGGATTTTTTTTTTCCTCAATTAAATGGAAATTAAATTGAGATTCCGTGAAGAGCAAGGAATTCGGGATGCGAGAGCCGCTGGGTCTGCTGCTGAGCTCCCTTTTAATGAACCGGTGGGACTGTTAATTACATGGCATTAAATTAAAGTGGGACAAGCAGGGCTGGCCATGTCCTCCTCCTCCTCCTCCTCCTCCTCTTCCTCCTCCTTCTCCTCCTTTCAGACTGTGGTAGGCAAAGGATTTGGGCATGGCTAAATCCAGAGTGGGATGGATGCCTTGTGTGTCCACTGGGAACATCCACAGGTAGCTCTTCCAGAGCACTGGATATTTAATACAGATTAAAAGTGCATTTTGGTAGATGTTTAAAGTGTATTTTAATGCCTATTTAATGAATTACAGTGATAGAATACCATTTAATATACCAAGTGTAGTTTCAAAACCAATATATTAATATAATACCATGTAATGCATAGTGTTGTATTAAAATATAAATCATAAATAAATAAAACATAAAATGTGNGTACACTATACAATGTAAACATATATTGCATATAATTTATATAATATATAGCATAACATATAAAAATATATGACACATATGATATATTATAATATATCATAATAAATGCAATGTATCGTGTGTAAAAATAAATAGAAATAAATATTTGAAAATGCATAATATATTAAAATAAATAAGCTTACATAATACATATTCAAAGGATCTTTTCCTGACATTTTCCCCTTGGAATATCTCATTCAAGGAAAAAAAATCTCCTTTTTTAGGAAAAGATTTAAAATTAAAAAACCCTAAAAGGTGATAAACCAACCCCCCCCCACACACACACACACAGAGTCTGTTCAGCCCAGCTCTCCATTTCCCTGGATTTTCAGTCTGAGCAGAGAAGAACAAGACATTTTTAACTCTTCTGGCCACATTCCAGGGTGGATTTTTTGGTGGGAGACAGGGAAAAACCAGCCAGGACCAGCTGGATTTTGCTGGAAAACTCAGCGCAGCAGGATGAGCCTTGGGGTTGGAAATATTGGTAATACGTGAAATACATATGAAATATATGCAAAATTTATGAATTATATACAATATATACGAAATATATGAAATATAGGGCAGGCTGCTGTTAGAGGGCAACAAAATCCACATCCAGGTGCCAGCTCGGGATGTGTTTGCAATAAACCCACAGGGGAACCTTTGGATTTCACCTGGAAAAGGCGATTTTTTGGGGGGGCTGGGATGGAGTTGAACCTCTTTAAATAACGTTTGGTGCCATCTCGGAGTGGAGGTGTGGGTATTTTAGAAGTAACCATCTGGAGAACTTCGCTGGAGGGAAAATGGGGATCTGCCTTCTTAGGCAAACGGATTAAAATAGCTCGGTGAGGAGGCTGCGATCCCAAAGCTCCACGTTCCATGGGATTTGGAAGGGAGGAGGATGAAGGCGGGCGGGTGGGCTCGGCAGCACCAGGACAGCGTTCAAAGCCAGCCCTCCAGCTCCTGAAAAACCCATTTTGCACAGCACTGGGGGCAGGATTGCCTCGGAAATGCCTTCGGAAAAATAACGAACGACACCAAAAAATAAATAACCAAAAAAACCCACAACCAGCAAATCCCAGAAGGATTTGCTGCTGGGATGGTACCCGGGGCATCGTTGTCCTGCCAGGGGGCTCTGGTGGCACCAACCACCCCAAAACCTGGGGCACAGTGTGGGCACAGCCCTGCTGGCTGTGGAGGAGTTTCCTCCTTTACAGCAGGAGAGCATTCCCGAGTTTCCTGTGGCTGCCGAGGGCGGAGGGTCCCTGCAATCCACGGGTGGGTTCATTGTTTGATTCCACCTTTTCCTGTCTCTGCCTGGAACAGGAACCCCCGGAGCTCCCTGGCCCTCCCGGACCTCGGTGCCCGCGGGCTCCGGGAATCTCTGTGGCCTTTCTGCCCCGTTCCCACAGGGCACAGGGACACAGCTCCGGGCGCCAGCGCTGCTCCTTGTCCCTGCCATTCCAGCAGGGAGCTGTGCCAGCTGCACCATTATCCACGGCCGGGTATTTAGGCGGCGAGCAGAAAACGCACCTGCTTTCCCATGCGTGCTGAGCGCGTTGTTCCCAGGAATATCATCGACGTGTTTATCCGTGTTCCCACCCCGACACACATGGGCTCGCTCAGCCACACATGGGCTCGCTCAGCCACACATGGGCTCGCTCAGCCACTCCCAGCTTCCCAAAAAATTCCCAGTGCCAGGACTTGGAGAGTGAGCTGGGGACCGCTGAGGCCAAAGCGCTCCTCGCTCCATCACTCGATGGCCCGGGTTGGGATAAATGTGATGAGGAGCTGTCGCCGTGAAGTTCGAGGCAGGTCAAAGAAACAACTGCATATTGTTCCAAAAACAGGACGGGAACTTTATTGCAAAGGTGTTGTATCAGAGCATCAGAGGCTGCAATTCTTATAGACCTGAGGCTGGACACATGTCCAAGGCCCATTGGTTTCTCTATACATAAATAATTCCTAATTGGACACACAAACCACGCATGTCAGTGAACATTCCTCATCACTTTAGAAACCGGCTATCTGTTCCAGGTGTTACAGCTTTCCTTCCGTGCACATCACCCTGACGTGTGCAGAAGGCTCCTACCATAGTCCAACTATTCCACAGAGACCCCAGGCCAGCTGAAGCCTACCCCACACAAGGAGCAACTGAGGGAGCTGGGAATGGTGGAGAAAAGGAGCCTCGGGAGGGACCTTCCCACTCTCTCCATCTCCCTGACAGGAGGGTGGAGCCAGGTGGGGATCAGGCTCTGCTCCCCGGGAACAGGATGAAGGGAAAGGCCTCAAGATGCACCAGGGGACATTTAGATTGGATATCGGGAAAAATTCTCGCCCAAAAGGGTTGTCCAGCCTTGGCACAGCTGCCCAGCTCCTGTTCCTGGAGGGACAGAACAGCACTGTGGATGTGGCACTTGGGGACAGGGGTTAGTGGTGGCCTTGGCAGTGCTGGATTAGCACCAGACTCGATGATCCCAGAGGGCTATTCCAAGCGAAGTGATTCAATTATTCCATCATTCCATGATTCTATTAGTCTATGATTCCATGATTCCATTACTGTATAATTCCATGATTCCATGACCTGGGCTATCACTGACCTGAGCTGCTGCCAGTCATTTCTTGGCACAAAAATTCCCTGGATCCCTCTCACCAAAAAAGCCCCCAAACACAGCAACTGACTCCAAACAAACAAACAAACAAACAAAAATCCCCAAAAGATGCATTTCTGCCCATTTTCCCTCATCACACCACGAATATTCGGCATGGACTGGTTTGGGATGAGATCCCCAGTGCATTTAGGTTTGGGGCCAGGCTGGACTGGTCCTCTCCTGCCGCCTCCCCCTTCCTGGGATTCAGGGATGCGGTGCCAGGGGATGCCCCTCTCCTTTCGAGGGCGGGGGGCCCCGCAGGTGCTCCTGCAGCGCGGGGATGGGGCCGGGCCGGGCACAGAGAAGGCGGGAATGCGCGGGAAGGATGCGGGATGCGGGATGCCCTGGGATGCCCTGGGATGCGGGATGCCCTGGGATGCGGGATGCGGGAGCACGCTGGGAGGGGGGGCGCGTTGCCAGGACAACCTGCCTCCTGCATCTCCTGCCTCCCCTTGGCGGGGGGACCCCGCAGGGCCCCGCAGGGGATGCGGGATGCGGGGCGGGGGGGGCCGGGCTGCGGCTCCCGATGCCGCCGCAGCGCCGGGAATTGGCCGCGGGATCGGGACGGAGGCGGCTGCGTCTGCTGCGCTGTTTTCCATCGGAAACCCAGAGCTCGGCTGGGAAACCTGCGTTCTGTTCATCCGTAATGGGGAGCCGATGCCCGCGGCGTAGGGATGCGGGAGAGGGGGAAGAGCCCGCGTGCCCATCCCCGCTCTGCCTTTCGCTTTAAAAGGTCCGGATCCTCCCGGTCATCTGACTCGGGTCAAGCAGGACTTTCCGTCGCCAAGAGCCGGCAGATCCCACCGGAGCATCTCCCTGCGCCGGCCGCTGCCCCCCGGCACGGAGCCGGGGGGTTCCCGCAGCCCCAGCAACGCTGAGAGGTAAAATATTCCCGGCTCGGTTTCTCCTTCCCTTTGCTTTCCCCGCAAGGTTAATGGAATCCCGGAGATTTGCAGGGGTTCCATAAGGTGGATGGCGCTGATTCCCAGGCCATGCTGGCACTGATGCCCAGGCCATGCTGGCATTGGTACCCAGGCCACGCTGCCAGGTGTGCCACCAGCACCTGAGGAACCCCATGCCCGGTTACTGCCCACCCCACGCTGCAGTCCTGGAGACCCCAAAGAGTCAGGATGCTCTAGCCAGGAGAGCCCACTGAGACCCCAAAGAGCCAGGATGGTCTGGCCGGGAGAGCCTCCTAAGACCCCAAAGAGCCAGAATGGTCCGACCAGGAGAGCCCACTGAGACCCCAAAGAGCCAGGATGGTCCGGCCAGGAGAGCCCACTGAGACCCCAAAGGGCCAGGATGGTCCGGCCAGGAGAGCCCACTGAGACCCCAAAGGGCCAGGATGGTCCGGCCAGGAGAGCCCACTGAGACCCCAAAGAGCCAGGATGCTCCAGCTGGGACAGGCCCCCGAGACCCCAAAGAGCCCCGAGAGCCCCCTAAGTGCCCAAACAGCCGGGATGCTCCAACGTGGAGAGTGATCCTGCTGCCCGGAGGAGTGACGGGAAGGTGTCCGAGCAGGACGGGGGGTGGAGGGACGGGGCTGGGGGGGCTGTGGCCGGAGCTGCCCAGTCCAACGGGGATGGCAGGGGGTTGGGCTGGGACATGCCAGGCACCGCAGCTCTCACCCCCCTCTCTCTGCCCGTGCCCTGCCTGCAGGCTGGCCCCCATTCCTGGCGGGGTCCCACCCATGGATCACCTCCCGGCATGAGCACCGAGGCCGAGCAGCTCCTGGCAGGGGCCCGGGCGGCCGCGGTGCCCCTCTGGACCGTATCCAGCTGGGCGGGCGCCGAGATGCCCCCCAACAGCAGCACGGCGGCAGGCGAGGCGGGCCGGCAGCAGGGCCCGGCGGAGCAGGGCGGCACAGCGGGCGAGATCGCGGGCATGGTGGTGATCCAGTGCATCTACGCCCTGGTGTGCCTGCTGGGGCTGCTGGGCAACGCCCTGGTCATCTTCGTCATCCTGCGCTACGCCAAGATGAAGACGGCCACCAACATCTACCTGCTCAACCTGGCCATCGCCGACGAGCTCTTCATGCTCAGCATCCCCTTCGTGGCCACCTCGGCCGCGCTGCACCACTGGCCCTTCGGCCGCGCCCTGTGCCGCACCGTGCTGGGCGTGGACGGGCTCAACATGTTCACCAGCGTCTTCTGCCTGACGGTGCTCAGCCTGGACCGCTACATCGCCGTGGTGCACCCGCTGCGCGCGGCCACCTACCGCCGCCCCAGGGTGGCCAAGATGGTCAACGGCGGCGTCTGGCTCCTCTCCCTGCTGGTGGCCTCGCCCATCCCCGTCTTCGCCGGCACGGCCGCCACGCGCGACGGCCAGGCGGTGGCCTGCAACCTCCTGTGGCCCAGCCCGGCCTGGTCGGCCGCCTTCGTGGTCTACACCACCCTGCTGGGGTTCCTGCTGCCGGTGTCGGCCATGGGGCTGTGCTACCTGCTCATCGTGGGCAAGATGCGGGCGGTGGCGCAGCGGGTGGGCTGGGAGCAGCGCCGGCGCTCCGAGGGCAAGCTGACGCGCCTGGTGCTCATGGTGGTGGCCATGTTCGTGGTGTGCTGGATGCCCTTCTACGTGGTGCAGCTGGTCAACCTGCTGCTGCCCGGCCGCCTGGACGCCACGGTCAACAACGCCTCCCTCATCCTCAGCTACTCCAACAGCTGCGCCAACCCCATCCTCTACGGGTTCCTCTCCGAGAATTTCCGGCACTCCTTCCACGGCGTGCTGCGGCGCTGCCTGGACGCCAGCCTCTGCTGCTGCCACGCTGGCGACAGGGACGGCGAGGGCGACGAGGAGGACGAGGAGCCCCTCGACTACTGCGCCGCCCCCCGTGCCGACGACAAGGCCAAGGGCTGCGTGTGCCCCCCCCTGCCCTGCCAGCAGGACCCCCCGCGCCCCGAGCCCTGCTGCAAGCCCGGGCCCCTCCTCGCAAAGACCACCACCTTCTAGGGGCCCCCCACGCCGTGCCGTGCCAGGGCTGGGGAGGGAAGGGCAGCCCAGATGGAGAGGGGACGGATGCCGTGCCCGCCCTGCCGTTCCCCCCCGTGCTGTGCAGTTCCCGAAATAAAAAGCCATAAGACTGGCCTGGGATACCACTAATTCCATCGACCGAGTCGTTATTGCCGCTGCCTCCGGCACCCAGGAGCCTTCACCGGGATCGGGGATGGGGAGGATCCCAAAGCGCCACGGGCGTTTATTAATCGGCCCCTCCATATTCCAGTAGCACATTCCCATTCCTTCCCTTGGGGGAAAAGTCCCCCAAAGCCCATCAGCCCCACAACATCTACAGCAGAGCAATGTCCCACCGCCCTCTCAGAATTCCCAGGAGTTCAGCACGCACGGGACCCAAATTGTATTTGATGTACCAAATCTTTGGGAAAGTCGAAACCCCCGCCCAGGAACTCGGGGTGAGGAACAGCACGGGGTTGACACCAGCTGGGCTGCACTGAGGTCACGTTAAATGAAACATTTCCAGCTTATTTATGAGTTTATTTCGGGTTTCACTTTGTCCTTTTAATGTTATTCTCGTCCGTAATTTATGGCTCAGTCCCTCTATTTTATTCCCACTGGGGAAATAACCGACCGGGCATGTTTTCAGGCCTGAATGCTCGTGGGCTTTTCTGTGACTCCGGGAACTTGGTGAGGAAAACCAGTCATTTTTTTGGGGAAGGGGAGAAAGAATATTTCCATAGCAGCTTTCTATAAACCAGACTGTAAAAGCTTTATTGGTCTTCACACAGAACCGCTGCGTGACATCACCGAGGGTATAATTCCAATAAATAAATAAGTATTTACAAACGTGCCGGGGGTATAAAACAGGGGCTTGAACCTTTGGAAGGAATTAAAGACATCTGCGTGTCTCGAACACTGTTAAGGCCACGGAAAGAACTTTTCATCAGATGAACCACCACGGTGAGAATTTGAGATAAGCACAGAAGAGAAGGAGCAGAGTTTGTGGGGTTGTGGTGGCCAAACCTCTGCCCTGTGAAAGATACCAGAGGGCGGCCACCACAAACCAACTCTTTTTAGCAACAAGCTGAGTTTTGAGCCCAATAAAGTAAAAGGCTGGGCAGAAGCAGCTCCTGCAAGGTGGGATAAGGCTTTTTATCGCGCCAGGTCTTCTCCTCTCCAGGAGCTATCACAGGAACCAGAAGGTGCTCGTCCCTTCTCACATGGCACAGCTGGCTCAGGGTCAAACATGGCCACGGCTCAGAAGGGGCCATAAACCATCAAAGACCCTCGAGGTGCCCCCAGACTCGTTCCTGGGGCTCCCACCAGAGCGCTGCGTGTGATCCACGTTGCTGGATCAGACAGGGGAAGGTACCTGGGTGTTCCCACCTGAACCTAAAATTGCATTGACCCTTGGAACCTTGTGGTTTGGGGGCTTCCCCCATCCCTAACCCGGTGATGGTGACCATCCCACCTCGAAATTGCAACAACCAAGTGCCATCATTGGAGCCATGGGGGGTATTTTTCCTCTCCACTATCTGCTCTTACCCTTTCTTTTTCTTTCTTTCTTGCTTTTCCTTATGCGACCCCTTTATATTTTGTTATTGCTCCATTTCTACAGGTAATCGAAACAGCCCCATCCCTCCTTTCCACCGCAGGCAAACTGTTCCGAAATAAACCTCCCACAGACATGTATTTACAATAAATCACTCCCTCTAACTGTCTGCTGGGCAGGGCCCTCGGGGGTAACAATCTTTTCGGAATCCCGCAGTTCACGCAACTGTTTGGATTTTCCTTGGAATTTGCTGCATAGGTTCGGCATCCCGGGGGGGAGTTCGTGGCGTTGTGGGCGGATGTGGGGGGCAGCAGAACCCCCCAGCTCCGAGCCCCGGCTCGCCAAACTTCCTCTGGGAAAGCAAACTGCTGCTCTGGGATGCAATTTCACTGGCATAAAGCTGTCAGCGCCCGCTCCCACACTCCCACCCGCGGCCGCCGCCGTCACCCCTCCGTGGCCGCCGGGGCAGGACCCCCGTGGAACGGTGGAGCTGCAAAAACACGGCCTTTCCCAGCTTCATCCCCCAGGCCGTGGCTGCAAAATAAGCAGCCGGCCGGCTCCGGCCCCGTGGGAATGTTTTGCTGTGATTTCCAGCATGGATCAGACTCAGCTCCGGAGAAGGGAAAACAAGAAAAATCCCTGTGGGCAGGAGGGGTCGTAAGCGGGTTTGTAAAAATACCCTGGATCAGTTTAATGTCACCAGGGTGGAGTAGCAGGAAAGGAACTGGGCGAGGAACGCGAGGCTCCGCCACGCCGCAAACCTTCCCTGCCACGGGAAAACCCACCCCAGCGGCGTCGTGTCCCTGTCCGACCTCCAGAGACCCCCTGAACGCCCCCAAAAGAACGTGCGGGAATAGCAATCGGGCATTTGAGCCTCTCCCGGGTGGCACTCGGCTGGGTCCCCGCCGTCACCAGCGATTCAAGGTGGAAAGTGCTCAGGGGCGAGGCACGACATGGGGGGACACAGCGCAGCGATGGGGGGCAGAGGGGCCGGACAAAGCGCTGCCCACAATCTCTTCGGCCCTTCTTCCATCACCCAGAGGCTTAAAACAAACCAACCCGACCTCAGCCAAAGGCAGGAGCCTCCCAATGCCGGGAAACCATCCTCTCCAGCCCGGCCCGGGAGAGGGGGCGCTTGGGGACCGGGCGACCTTCCCCAGTCCCCACCGACTCATCCGACGGATTCAGAGTCAGCTCCGGGTGGAGGTGCCCCTGCTGGGTTTTCCCTTGGGGCTTCCCCGGCCGCCGGCTCGGGAAAAGGAAAGCTGAATGCCTGCGAAGGGAGCGGGCAGGGAGCGGAGCAGCCTCTGCGCCTTCCTGCCTCTCTGGCGCCGGTATTCCAAGAGCCGGCTGGAAAGCAGCGAGTATTTTTAGAAGGGAGCGGCTCGCAGCTTCGCCCAAATTACCGGCGAAGGAACTGCGGCGGCAGGGGCGGCGAGAGGGCGGGCGAGAGGGCGAGCGAAGGCGCCCCAGCCCCGGCCGCCCCCTCGGCGCCGTCCCTAGAGTTTGTGCGCGGCGCCGGCGCAGCCCGAGGGCACCGCCTGCAGCCCCAGCTCCTTCTCGTGGGGGCCGCCGCACTTGTAGTCCATGGCGGCGCTCGGGCGGCAGCGCCTCCTGGCCAGCTGGTAGCCCAGGGCCAGCAGCGCCAGCGCCGTCAGCAGCGCGCCCACGCTGATGCCCACCAGGGCGCCGGCGGGCAGCGGCTCGGCCGCCGGCGGGCTCCGGCTGGGCACCGGCGTTGGCACGGCGGGCGGCCGCCCTTCGCCGTCCCCCGAGTAGGGCACCTCGGCGTCCTCCTCGGACACCCGGACGCAGTCGATGTCCCCGACGAGCATGTAGCCGGCGGGGCAGTGGCACTCGAAGCGGCCGGGGTGGTTGGTGCAGTTGTGCTCGCAGTAGTTGTTGTCGCACTCGTCGACGTCCTCGCAGAAGTCGCCGTCGTCCAGCACGAAGCCCTCGGGGCACTTGCAGTCGCCGCCGTAGGAGTCGCAGAGCGCCGGGCAGCGGCTGCTGTTGCAGTGCAGGCGGCACTGCGTGGCATCCAGCGGGTCGACGGCGTAGCCCTCGTAGCAGCCGCAGCGGTACCCGCCGGGCAGGTCCTCGCAGAGCTGCTGGCAGGGCGCCTTGTAGCAGTGGGACTCCTGCTGGCAGCGCCCGTCCACCAGGCGGTAGCCGTCGAAGCAGCGGCACTCGAAGCCGCCCATGGTGTTGACGCAGAGCTGCTCGCAGAGCCCCGCCTGGGTGGCGCAGTCGTCGTCGTCCTCGCAGCTGCTGCCGTCGGCGGCCAGGCTGTAGCCGGCGTCGCACATGCAGACGAAGGAGCTGCCGTCCACCACGCAGTGCTGCTGGCACGGCGCGCCCGCGCAGGGCGAGCGGCAGGAGCGCCCGTCGGGGCCCAGCACGGCGCCGTCGGGGCAGGAGCAGCGCGCCCGCCCGCCCTCCTCGCCGCAGCCGCCGTCGC
>VWZG01000559.1:335499-368187 GCA_013396735.1 Grallaria varia
TGTGTGTGAGTGTGTGTGTGTTTGTGTCTGTGTCTGTGTGTGTGTGAGTGTCTGTGTGTGTGTGCGCGCGTGTGCGTGTGTGCGCGCGTGTGTGTGTGCGCGCGTGTGCGTGTGTGCGCGCGCGTGTGTGTGTGCGCGCACGTGTCTGTGTATGTCTGTGTGTGTCTGTGTGTGTCTGTGTGAGTCTCTGTGTGTGTGTTTGTGTGAGAGTGTGTGTGTTTGTGTCTGTGTCTGTGTGTCTGTGTATGTTTGTGTGTGTCTGTGTCTGTGTCTGTGTGTCTGTGTATGTTTGTGTGTGTCTGTGTCTGTGTCTGTGTGTCTGTGTATGTTTGTGTGTGTCTGTGTCTGTGTCTGTGTGTCTGTGTATGTTTGTGTGTGTCTGTGTCTGTGTCTGTGTGTCTGTGTATGTTTGTGTGTGTCTGTGTCTGTGTCTGTGTGTCTGTGTATGTTTGTGTGTGTCTGTGTCTGTGTCTGTGTGTCTGTGTATGTTTGTGTGTGTCTGTGTCTGTGTCTGTGTGTCTGTGTATGTTTGTGTGTGTCTGTGTCTGTGTCTGTGTGTGTGTGAGTGTCTGTGTGTGTGTTTCTGCGCGTGTGTGTGTCTGTGTGTCTGTGTGTGTGTGTGTTTCTGTGTGTGTGTTTCTATGTGTCTGTGTGCATGTCTCTGTGTGTGCACATGTGCGTGTGTGTGTGCGTGTCTGTGTGCCTGCGTGTGTGTGTCTATGTGTGTGTGTGTGTGAGTCTCTGTGTGTGTGTGTGTTTCTGTGTGTCTGTGTCTGTGTGTGTGTGTGTGTGTCTGTGTGTGTATGTGTTTGTGTGTGTCTGTGTGTGTGTGCGTGTTTTTGTGTGTGAGTGTGTTTCTGTGTGTCTGTGTGTGCGTGTGTGTATCTGTGTGTGTCTGTGTGTGTGTGTCTGTGTGTGTTTCTGTGTCTGTGTGTGTGACATCGGCGCGGCTGTTTGTGCAGATTCCCAGGGCTGGGATGTGGGACAATGGGGCCGGAGCAGGGGACACCTGCGCCAGCAGCCGGCCGAGAAGAATGGGAGGAACTGCCCTTCCTCTGGAGACATCTCCAAGGCCACGGCGCCGGCTGCGTGCGGAGCCTGGCCTGGCAGCCCTGGGAAGGGGCAGCACTTTAATCCGTGAAATCTGGGGAATTTGGGCAACGCAGAGCGGGGTTGTCACCCACTAATGCCAAACGTGCCTTAGTGGCTATTAAGGTTTCTACCATCTGCTTTTAAATGCCACCAGGGCTGACCCGGACATCTTCCAGCTGGATATTGCGGAAGGCTGATGCCTCGTGGCTGGTCTGGGAGCCTCTTGCTAAGAGCAGGAATTAGCAGGGCTGTAATGGGAACAAAATGCAAACAGCGGGAACAGGACGCTGCTTTATTTAGTTTTCCATCGTTGCTGGGATTGAGGCAGCGCCGCCACCACCGTGGACTTGGGGCCAGTTTATTCCTCCAGGCAATCCCTGTCCTTGGAGGAAGTGTGTAAGTCATGGACAAAATAGATGACTCATCTACATATATATATATATATACACACACACATGTATATCCCTTCCACTCTCCTCAGGTGAGACACACCTGGAGTGCTGCATCCAGCCCTGGGGAGGATGTGGAGCTGCTGGAGAGTCCAGAGGAGGCACCGGGATGAGCAGAGGATGGAGCAGCTCTGCTGGGAGGAAAGGCTGAGCGGATTGGGATTGTCCAGCCTGCAGAAGAGGCTTTGGAGTGACCTCATTGTGGCCTCCCAGTGCCTGAAGGGGCTACAGGAAACATGGAGAGCCATTTCCCAGGGGCCTGGAGGGACAGGACAAGGAGGAATGGCTTCAAGTTGTAAAAGAGTAGCTTTGGGTTGGATATTTGGGAAAAATTCCTGGTTGTGAGGGTGGAGAGGCCCTGGCACAGTTTTTCTGGAGAAGCTGTGGCTGCCTCATCCCTAGAAGTGTCCCAGGCCAGGTTGGATGGGTCTTGGAACAACCTGGGATAGTGGGAGGTGTCCCTGCCCGTGGCAGGGGATGGCACTGGATGGGCTTTATGGTCCTTCCCCATCCAGGCCAGGTTGGATGGGTCTTGGAACAACCTGGGATAGTGGGAGGTGTCCCTGCCCGTGGCAGGGGATGGCACTGGATGGGCTTTATGGTCCCTCCCCATCCAAACCAGTCTGGGATTTTTCTGATGGAGTGAGTGTACACCCCCCGAGATGGAAGGAAACAGGGAGTGAGGAAAGGAAGGAAGGAGCAGCGCCCACCCCAAATACCCTGTCCTGCCCAGGGATCTCCCTCCCTGTTATGGCAGCAGGCTCTTTGGCAGCCTGGATTTTGGGCTGGCATTGCCCACCCTGGCAAGGTGTGTGCTTAAGGACCTCCCTGAGGATTTATCAGCTTCCCTTGTCAGTGCCTCTCTGACACCAGAGCAGCCTCCAGGCTAAAGCTGGGCAGGGGATGTTCAAAACAACCTCGTTACCCAATCCAGGAATTCCATATCTCTCCCAGATAAAACCCGAGCTGTGTGGGGACCTTTGCTTGTGTTTGCAGGAGCTGTGTGGGGTCTCTGCCAGGAGGGAGGGAGCTGCTCCGGGTGTCCTTAGTGGCTCCCATGATGGTGCTGCTGGAAGTCAAGTAAGGACACAGTCCCTGCCTTTGCCCACTCTTGCTCTCTGTGTTCCCAAATCCATCTGGGTTTTGTCCTCTTTCTCCAGCCCTTTTCCCTCCCCGTGTGTTCAAACCCAGCAATTCCTAACATCGCCTCTCCCTTTCCATTTGAAATGGGAATTCAGGAAGGAGAAACCCCACTGAACACCAGCAGACACACCACGAGTGTGCTTCTAAATTCCTTTGGGTTATGCATGGGGCACTCTTCCCAAGCTTTTTCCTCCTGGAAGTGGAAGGATTGGAGCACAGCTGGAATATCAGGCTCTCAGAGATGACCTGGGAGCAGCAGTTAAACCACTTGAAAATCTGGGAGATCGTGACCCTGACATCCAAAATGAAGCTGGCTCCTTGTCAGCACAGATTTCTTGACACACACGAAGGAAAAACTCCTCAGAACCTTACGGGAACAGGACAATCATCCTGGGAAGCCTCCCGGGAAGGAAATCCTCACCCCAAGGGATGTGTTTTATCTCTTACTTTGTTGTTAGAGCGGAGTTTTATTATTATTGTTTCGATAATACTAATAATGTTTGATTAGCATCAGCTATTATTGTCCTTGTTTAATTACAAATCAAACAGTGCCCTGGAACTGCTGACTGGGTTGTGCTGGGTGGTCTGGTTGTTGGGAACGTGGTGTGGAACAACCTCTGCTTGCAGATGGAGTGCATTTAGGAAAACCAGGGAATGAAACGAGCTGCTGTCCCTCCTCCCACTGCTGGGACGAGGGATATCCTCCAACGAGCAGTTCCAGAGGAGTTATGCCATAGCAGGGGGGAAGGTGAAGAGGAGGACAGATGTAAAACCTCAGCCCAAGCTCCCTCCTTTTAATTTCACTGGGAGATTTAGGGATATTAATGTTGGAATGGCACCAGGACACCTGGCTGGAGCGCACACCCCTCTGACCACACAAATAAACTCCGGGATTTCTCCAGCCAAACAATCCAACCCATCCAGAGAAGCAGGGGCTGGGGTTTAGAGCTCAGAGTGGGGATTTATTTGCCTGTTGCTCATCTGAGATAAAGCATTTTTAGGGGCGGTGGTGGAAAAAAATCCTGGGAAAAAAATGCTTCAGCTCTGCTGAATTCCCAGTTATTCCCGCATTCCTTGGTGTCTCCTGGCCATGTGCTCTGCTGGACGAGCCATTAGGGAATTTGGCAGCACGGGGAGGGTTGTGCTCCTTCTGTTCCCAAAGCAATGGCTGAGGGAATTCCAACCCACCTTCCCAAAGGGATCGCCCGAGGAAAGGAAAATCAGGCTGTTTCACCTGTTTCTGCCATTTCTGCCCCCAAAAGTGGTGGAAGAAAATGGATAATTCCAAAAGGACAGGGATGGTTTGCATGTTTTCCCCTGGATTTGTGTGCCTGCTCTTTGCTGGAGGCAAAGGCAAAACGTGGTGAGGAAACATTTTTACCATACTGTAAATGTTTTCTGGGGAATTTTTTTGCATAACTTGGGATTCTCCCCCGCACATTCCCATTTTAGCTCATCCCATTTGGTGACAGCATTGTTTTTCCAGTTCAAACACTGAAAGGTTATTAAATACTCCAAGCAGGGACTGTGGAGCATTGATACAGATCCTGGAAACTCAGGGATGTGGTGGCTCTCCAGAGCCTGCCTGCAGCTGCCCTGAGCCTCATAGTTACTCTGAAAAAGCAAAATTTACATAAAAACCCCCATCCTAAACCCACAAAGCACCCGAAGCAGAAGTGAGATAAGTGTGTCCAGGTGGGGATGTGATTCCTGCAGCTCCCGGCTAAAGCAGAGCCTGCGGGATGAGCGTCCCTTTCCCTTCCTGGGAGCTTCCAGGAAGGGAAATACCCCTAATTTGGGGCATTTTCCACTCTCTGCTGCTGCCTCAAGGGCTGCAAAGATGAATATTAAGCCCTGAGTGGGAACAACGGCAGCGGTGCTGGCTGTGTTCCCGCAGGGAGCGCAGCACGTGGATCCGGGATGGCCTCTTCTCCAACAAACTTGCCTGAATCCAAGTGGACTGAGCACTCTCCTCATCAGCTCTGCTGACATATTTAATAAGACATATTTAATCCCGAATGGCTTTCCCCAGGGCAGGATTGAGCCCTCTCCTGTGCTGGGGGGTGCCCAGCACTGCTCATCCCGACCCCTCGGAGATGAGTGGAGGTGGCCGTCGCTGCCTGGTTAAATATGGAATTAACGTGGGAAGGAAGTGCTGCCCCGTTTCACTCTCAGGTGATATGTGGGGGCTTGTCTGCCTCTGGCTCAGGGGAAAAAAACCTGTCCTTGTTACATGGGAGCTGTGGGAAACATCCTTGGCCTGGAGCTGAGCCGAAGGGGCAGGAGATGCCAGGAGATGCCAGGAAATGGGAATGGAAATAAACTGGGCTCTGCTCGGGCTGCAAATGGGACTCGGGGGGAGAAAAGCATCGAATTCCAGGAGGATGTGGGTTGGAAGGGACCTTAAAGATCCTCTCGTTGGAGGGGGGACACCTTCCACTGCTCCAGGTTGTTCCAAGCAGGGCTGGATGTCCTCCACATTCCAGGGGCATCCCGAGCAACTGAGCCATTGCACAATTCCCCATTTTCAACCCCAACTGGGAGCAGGGGGGGGTTTGAGGTGGTCCCCCATACTCTGTGCCCCTTCCACGCGGCGCCAGCGGGAAGATCCCAGAGAGCCCCATCACCTTGCACCCAAATGCAGCCCCTGCCACACGTGATCCCAGCAGTGGGAACAGCAGGAAAGGGCCCCGGGGCCCGGGCTGGGGGGTCTGGGGGCTCTCCTGAGCTTTGGAGCTCTGATGTTCAGTGTTTAGGACAGTCACGTATCCATCTAAACGGAGGTGTCTCCGACCGTCCGTGGTTTCCTGCCTGGAGCAGAGCCAGGGGAGTGGTGGGCTCTGTTATTAAATATTGATTTCCTCCCTTTATGGCCTGTTTACTCCTCACACACAATTTCCTGCCTGTTTTCCCTCCTGTCGGGGTTTCTGCATTTGTGGCAGAATCCAAATCTCCAATCCCCCCCCCCCCCAGCCCCACATCCCCACAGCCCCAAGGATCGAATGTAAGGATGGGGCTCAATTTGGGCTTCTCAGCCTCAACTCCTCGTGGGATTTGCCCATCATTGCCATATCCCAGGACCTGGGAAGGACCTGGGAAGGACTCAGCGGGGGTGGCACCTTCCCTGTGACTCCAGCACACCCAGCTGGGTCGTTCCTTATTTTCCTATTTTTCTCCAGGGTTTTTTTTTTAATGCTGCCCCATCCAGCTGCATTGAATTGCTTTTCCATCCCCTCCTGGGAAGGAGGTGGGTTTGGAAACAGCCGAAACGTGAAGGAAAAGGCAGGAGTGTAAACAATCCAGGGGCTCGGGGTGCTGCCCTGGCTGGGCAGCAATAGCTGGAAGGAAAGGGAGGGTGGGATCCTCCAAAGGGATGAGCAGTTTCGCCCAACCCTTCCCAGTTTTCTAGGGCTCACTGGAGTGGCACAGAATGGGGGCTGCTTCTTCCTCTGCTTCCTGGACAGAGGGATAAAAGACGGATACAGCCCAGATAACCAGGGATTGATGAAGGGCCTGGCATGCAACCTGCAGTGGAAGCAAAAGGACAATTAATTCCTTGCTTTCCAAAGGAGTGAGGGGTTGGAACGAGGTGGTTTTAAGGTCCCTTCCAACCCAGACCATTCCATGATTATTGTTCTCCTGATACTTTTCCAAACAAACAGCTCCTCCAGGCATCCTCTGGCCCCAAAGGTCATGTTTAGGATGTGGGATGGATACAGCGACGCTTTGGGAGACTCTGGGTGGTCACTGTGTGCGAGTGTGGAAAATTCCATAAAAATGGGGTTATAAAAGTGTCATCAGCTGGGAAATTGGGAGCTGCTGAGCTGCTACCAGCAGTAGCCCCCCAGAAGCTCCAACCCCTCTCCCCATCCAAGGTGACATCCCACTGGGAAGTGCATCCAGAAGGAAGATGAGCCTAAAGCTCTAACGCTCCTTAAAAAAAATTTGGCAGGAAAGTATCTCGTAGCACATGAAAACACTGAGGTCATTCCCCCTGGGATCTGATCCCAGCAATGCCTGGACTGCTCCTGCTGAGAGCGTCACCACTCCTGCCTGCCAGAACTGGGCTCTTTTCCAGGCTTTTTTGTTAGTTATAGCCAGCAAATCTTCATCCTCCAAGAGAAGGAGGAGGGAGACACTGCCCGGGAGGGGCTGGTGCCTTTGGTTTGCCCTGGGAATGGGAATGGGGCTGCACTTGTCATTCCAGGGACACCAGAGGAATCCTGAGGGAAAAATAATCTGTTTTCCTTTTTGCTAATGAATTTCGTGGCTCGGAGGTGAGAGAAATTGGATATTTAAACGGGACACTTATCACTGGTGAGAGGAACTGAAGGATTATCCCAGCTCTCTTTCTTCTTCCCCGCTGGATGCCGACTCTGGGCATCTCTTCCATGCTACCTCCAGCTGGGAATAGCACAGGCTTTATTTTTTCCCTCTTTTTAAGTCCTATTTTTTCCCCCTTTTTTTCCATTTCTTTGCTAATTCAGAACTAGTTTCTGGGGAAGAAACACGACTTCTGGGATGTGCCTTTTTGGGGCTAAGTGTTTCCATGGAGCACCGAATGGATTGGGTTGGAGGGGATCTCAGAGATCATCCAATCCCACAGGCAGGGAAGAGGGTTTTGCTCGTGTGCAAGGAGCTGCTCCAGGTTTTTGCAGGGAGCTCAGCAGACACTACGGATGTGCCGGGAGCCAGCTGGGGAGTGTTGCCGGAGCTTTATTCCCAGTGTCATCAAATCCAGCTGAATCCAGGATAAACAGTGAATTATCTGTAGTGAACATTATTCAACATAAACCTCACTCATAACCAAGAATAAACAGAAAGCCAAGGGGAAGGCAGAGATAAGCCCGATCCACGTGGGCCGATCCCTGTTTTTGATGGATTCGTTTTGTAAGGCACAGGGTTCAGCTGGAAGTCACACTTAAGGTAGCAAAAAGTGGGCCATGGGGCACATCCCCAGCAACCTGGATGTGGGAGAGCTCAGTTTAGACTCCAGAAGTTTGTATTCCAAGATCAGCACGCACACTGGAACAACCATTCCCTGTCTCCAGCTCCCATCCCCTGGGATTCAAGCCTCGGATGCTGCTGGGCCTGTTTTCTCCCATGGGGGCATGTGATGCTGCAGCTCCCAGTGCCAGGAAGTCCCTCCCGGCCATTCCCTGCTCTGCAGAGCCAGGTCCCACTCTGACCCACTTCCCAAACACATAAAAATTCCTAAAATCCTTCTTTCCCTCCTGACCGTGTTTTCTCTCTTAGGGAGAATTCGGCTTAGGCACATTTAAATGGGAAAGAAATATTTGTTCCTACCTGGGCCAAAATAAACAAACAAACAAACAAACAAATAAATGTGCAAATACTTCCCTGGAATTTCTGACGCATCAGGGTTTGCCTTAAGGAATCCAAAGTTTCCACTCCTTTGGCTGTGGAGAATTCCTTGGAAACCTGCTCCATTCCGGTCCTTAGAGCCCCAAAAGCAAATAAACTGGAGGAGCTGAAAAGCTAAAATAAATTGACAAAGTGATGTTGGCACAACCCAGAGTCGGAGTTTCTGAGGAAAAACTGGGACGTGACTCATGTGGCTCCCAGGACAAGCGGGTGATGCCATCCTGGGATGGCTCATTTCCTTCCAGACCCCCGGGGAGAATCCCCCCACCCCACCACCTCTGCAGGAACAAGAGGAGGCTGGGAAGTTCCCACTGGAATGGTTTGACCCCAAAGCCTATGAGGTGCTGCCATAAATTCCGTGCCCTCTTCTGGCTCAGCTCCTCTGGGATGTGCCGAGCCTGGAATTGGTCACCAGAGCAGGGTCCCTTCTGCAGGACCAGGTTTGTCCCACACCCTTCTGAAAGCTGGTATGATTACAGAAATCCTGGGAGATTTCTATTCGGAGGGAACAACTTGCCTTTCACCCACCTTTTAAATTATTCTGAGTTTTTGCAACCACATGTGGGGTCTCTTTGAGCCCAGGGAAGCATATTTTGACCATGGTTTTCCCAGCCTATGTGGAGCAGATGGATTAAAACTCCATGGAAAACAGGAGGCAAGGAACCCTCCCTTGTTCCAAGCTGTTGGCACAAAAGTGACATAGTTTGGAGTGGGATAAAAAAACCCAACCAAAAACCCCCTTTTTGCATGGAAAAGAGTCACAGACCTCAGCACAGATGGGGAAAGCAGCAGCGACACGGTGGGATATACAGAGAAATTCCAATGTGGTCTTCCTTTTCCATGTCACTCCGAGTTTTCTTGCCTTTGGTTTCATCTGGCTCAGCTCTTTTCCCTCTTCCATCTCATGTTTATCCAAGGAAATGGGTCAGCTGAATGGGAGGAAGGCACCACTGGCTCCCCATCCGGGTGCTGGTGGGGGGATCCTGAGGAGCCTCCCTACATTCCAATGGGATGGAGAACTAATTGCTTCAGAGCTGGGCTTCTCCCCATTCCCTCTGCTGCAAAACTCATGGAGGGCTTGGGAAAGGGATATTCCAGGAGCTGGAGCACCTCATGCCAGGGCAAACCAAGTGCTAAGGAATTGGGATGTTTGGCAGAGGGGGAAAGCAAAACAAGCTCCAAAATCACCAGGAAAAGGTCAGGCATTGTTTTATTCTCTTGCTGGAACTCTGGGAAGAAGCAAATCCCACCCTGCCTGAAGCATCACCGGGATCTCAGGTCTTCCTGGAAGGATGCTGGGATGCAATGGCCTTTGCTCAGCAGCCAGGGTGATTTGTGTGGGAATAAAGCCCTGGATATGACCCTGGGGTGCTTGGAATTGCCAGAACAGGCTATGCTGGCAGTAGGGAGTGAGCTGGAAAGCTGGGAAGTGGCTGGGATTAAATCCTAAATCTGCTCCCAATCCCTCTCTCTGCAGATGGGGCTCAGCAGGATGGCAGGAGGTGGCACAGGAAATTGTCCCTAAATCTTCCTGTAATAGTGCAGAATTCCAGAATGGATTCTGTCCAGAATCCCAGAATGGATTCCATCCAGAGGTGCCCACCACTGGGGCAGAACCTTCAGATCAGCTCCATAATTAACTCACTCTATGACTCCATTTCCATACGGGATTAATAACTGGTGACCCACGGGTCGGCAGCCCCTTCCCTGTGCCAGCTCCTCGCCCGCAGGGATGGATCCATCCCCAGGACGGATCCGTGTGATGGTGCCCATCTCCATCCCATAGCACCCATCTCCGTGCAGGTGGGCGCTGATCCACGTGCAGCATTAATTAGTCTGGGAAAGCCATTAGTAATAGGCTGGTCTCTGCTAACGAGGGCCCTGCCTGCCCCACAACAGGGGTGACCAAAAAGCCTCTGTGCCCCAGACTGAGACGGGATTGACGAAATTTAGGGATCAGATCCCTAAATCAAACCTGGCTTAATTTAGCGGCGCTGCCAAGCTGTGCCTCAAGCCGCCTTGGTGGAGCTGCCGTGGGAAGGGAGGGTCTCCCTGCACAGCCCAGCGCTGGTGGTGGGCTGGCAGCGGTGCGTGCCGCCGATCCCGCCGGGATTTCTCCGGGAAGCCACAGGCGCTCCGCAGCACAATGCTTTATTTCCTGCAGGGAGGGACCCCGCAAGGCAGGAAAACATCAGCACTTTTCTGCAGGCACCGCCGAGGCACTGCCCGGCCCGGAGCTCTCCTGCTTTCCCTGCTCCCAGTGGGAGCTGCCAGCACCCCGGTGGGTGGGTGGGTGGATGGATGAGGTTATTTTCCATGGAATTACGCTGCCGTTCACCCTGGCAGCGCAGCCCCTCGGATCCTGCCGGGCTCCGAGGTGCCCTGTCCGCGGATGATGGATGCACCAGAGCGGCCGTGTTTATCCTATTAACCTCCAGGATAAGAACTCCATAAATAACGGACGGGGCCGTGGGGATTGTCGGGAATGTGGGCGATAAAGATAAGAGCCGGGGAGGTCGGGCAAAGCCCTCCTGGACAGAGGACGTGTTCCCTGTGTCCGGCGGCCGCGGTCCTCCCTCCTTATCGCGGCACAGCAGGAGCCGGGCGCTGGTGCCAAGGGATGTGCCGGGTGCCCGAGCTGGAATGGCACCACTGCAGCAGGGAAAAAAGGGAATAAAAACGAACAGCCCCCTGGCTGGTGGAGAGGCAGAAGGGTCAGGATCGCAGCTGGAGGGAAACCTCCCCTTGACTCCATACCCAGCTCCAGGGGTTTTTATTTTTTTGGCCCCCTGAAGTGTCTAAAACAGGGAAGAAAATAATTCCTTGGGGGGATTAAAAGGTGTTTTGTCTTTTCCAGCGCTATTTGTTGGTGTCCTCCCCTGTGCCATGATACACATTGGGGCTATAGGTATCCACCACTGGATTCACCTACGGAGGGGGGATGGATGGAGATGCCACAAGACTTGCCAAGTTTTTCAGGAGAACCTGGATATTCGTGGGATGGAGGCGTCTCATCTCAGGTTTGGGAAGGGTTGAGGCAGTTGCAGGGACTGGGGCCGTAACCAGCCCTCCAGGGGCCACATCCTGCTGGGAGGAAGGAGGGAGCTGGTGCCACACTGTGGAGGTGGGATGCTCCCCTTTCCCAAAACTTCATGTTTTCCCATATTTTAGGGATTCACTGGCAGGTCAAAGCTGTGTGTGCAGCTTCCCATAGCTGCAGCTGGTGTGGGATTTCACTGGATAATTATGGCCAGCCTCACCCAATTCCTGGGCTGGAACTGAATAAGAAATATTTATGTTCCAGGTGTAATTCCAAGCCTTTTTACCTTTCCCAGGAGCCAGCTCACCTCTAGGCATTATCTGTGGATGCTTTCTGAGCATCCCTGTGGATTTTGGTGAAGGACAGCCTGGCCTGGGGAAAGGCCCTCTGGAAATGGGAAGAGCCCTGCAGATAAGCATCTGGATCCTGCAATTGTTATCCCGAAAGGAGCAGCAGGAGAAAGGAGGGGAGGAACAGGGGATGGTCCGAGGGGGCAGAGAGGGGCCAGGTGGGGGCTCAGAGGGGATGGAGCTGCCAGGGGGCTGTTTGCAAACGGACACGATCCTTGTCCATCCCAGACACCTGCACGGCCCGGCCTGAGCCGAGCCCAGCTGGAGGCAAGGGCAGCCTTTCCACTGACCTCACTGGGGAAACATTCCCTCCTCCCTGCTTTTGCAGGAAGGAAAACACTGGGGAATGAGACACTGGGTATGAAGGATTTAAGGAAAAATGCGTGCCCGCGGCTGTGGCAAAACACAACGAGACTGTGCCTAAAGGCTGAGCCTGTTCCCAAAGTTCTCAAAGCCCTCCTGGGATTTCCTGAGGAGCCAACAGCCCTTTTTCTCACTGCCAGGCCCCTCTGAGGTTTCCAACTGGGATCCAAGCTGGATACCTTTGGCTACAGGAGGTCTGGGGTTCAGCCTCCCCGTCCCTCCCCGTTCCACCAAAGTACAGGCTTCCAATTCTTCTTTTTCCCAAAGGCTGCCTTTTGGGATCAAGTGAAAGTTCTGTGCCAAGGCCGGGCTTCCCATTAACTGCTCCCAACAGAGCTGATTCATCTCCCTGTTAAATGGCTCGTTCTGGGAGGTTTGGTGTGGCTTCCCAAAAATTATCAGAAAAAGCTGGAAAAACCTTATCAGGCAGCTCTGGCTGTTGTGCCACCCCGACAGGACAGCAGGAGCCAGGGGCTCCAGACAGAGAGGTTATCCCTAGGGAAGTGGGAAGCATGTTGTACCACACACGCACCATGCATGGGCAACTCGGAAAACAGAGCAGTGTCATTCCCATCCTGCAGAGAAACAGAGGGAAAAGCTACTTTCCCAAATAGATGGGATTATTGCTGGCATTCCTGCAGCATCCATGACTCCTCTTCCCTCTGGTGCTCATCAGGGACGTGGGAATCCCCCTCAGCTAAACTTTCCCTTTTAATGCCACTTCTGCATTGGCACAATTTTAAAACAGGCACCATTTCCACGACTTTTAACAGGAAGGGGTGGAAAAGTGGCATCCCACTGTTCATGGCTGTAGGAGTGTATGGTGCTGGTGCCATCCTTCCTTGGAGCTCTTCCCTGCCTGATTCTTCCATGTCTTTATTTACAGTTTTTACCATTAGTTTGCATTATTAAAGAACAGTGAAGTTGTGGGGGGTGATGGTGTCTCTGCTCCTGGTGACATCCAGCGTTATCCAAACAGGGAAGTTGGTATCGGAGCCTCACCCCAGCCACAAATTCCCTCACTAAATTCCACCTCCTGAAATGATCCCCCTTTAGGATCCCCTGAGACAGAGAGGTTTTCCAGGTAAGACAGCCCTCCTTCATTCACCCCTGGCAAATTCCCATCTTGGCCACGGGAGTGGATTCCTGCAGCTCCCCCAGCCACAAATCACTGGATGCAACGTGCTGCTGCAGCCGGAATTTCGGATGTGATCTTCCTTGGACACGTGTCTCCGAGTCCAGAGCATTCCGGACTGACCTCCTGCGGAATCTGGGCTATAAATTTCCACAACAGTTTTGGCACCGAGCAGGAATGAGGGTGTTGGAGCTCCCACCTGGCTTTAAAAGGACATTTGGTTGTGATTAAATGCTAACGGTGGAGAATCCACCCTGCCCTGGGGTGATCCGTCCTGGGATCAAACACCAACGGCTCCAGCAAGGGGCACGAGGAATGAGGGTTTCATCCAGGTGGGATCAATTTGGGTCTCCAGGTGCTCCAGTTGCTCACTGGGAGCACCAGTAGGTTTGTTTGGGAATAGCTGGAGCTACACAGCCACTTGTTCTTCCCATTTCTGGGGGATTTCAGGGACTGTCCTTCCCTCTTCATTCCCTGAGACTGAGCTGGTGGAAGCACACGAGTCTCCTCTGGAGCTCTCGGTGCCAAAGTGGGGAGACCAAACCCCTCCGTGGGAACAGCTTCTCTGGAATGAACCCGGAGCTGCTGGAAAAAACACCATGTTGTGGTCCAGGCTTTGTTGCCATGGCAATGAGCTCTTGGATTACATCAGCAGAGTCGGAAGGGGTCATTCCTGGTTTGTGTGCCTGTCCAAGGAGATCCCATCGGTGACAACCAGGGTCCCAGCAAGGACAAGGCTCCTCTTCTGTGCCTCCCCATGGTCTGCATCCCTTCTCACCCTCCTTTTCCATGGAGGAGCTGTGCCAGCCTCTGATGCTGGACACGGTGGGATCAGTTGGTCATTCCCCGCCTGGGTTGGGATGGCAGGGCAGGCTTGGAGCAGGTTTTTGGGAAAAGCTTTTTTTTTCCAGGGGATTAGAGGGAGTAGTGTCTTTTCGACAGAGACACAGCATGAACGCACAACTCCAACTCTCGCAAACATTTCACACTTGGAACAGCTTGAAAGGATTACAAGAAACAGGGAACACGGATCCCCACGAGGGTGCTGGAGATGGCAGGCTGCCCTGTTCTGTCACAAAGGGTGTGATGCCTCCGTCATTCCCGCCTGGATGTGACTTTGGGCTTACTAAGGGGTGAAGCATCATGCTGGTTGCATGTGAGTCCGTGTGTGTCACGGACGGGAACCCCTGGGATGGGATGTCTTGACAGATCTCCAAGTACAGAGCACTGACATCCAGCTGGGATGAGCTTCAGTTTTACAGACCCTGGACAAGCGGAGGTTATCCTGGGTCATGTGCAGCTGCCAGGCTCAGGATGAGCAGCCCCTTTGGAAGGAGCGTGGGTTTCGTGCCGACGCTCCATTAGTCCCCAGGCACTGGTGTATTCACGCCTCAGCTGCATTTTTGGGACAGTTCCCCTAAGAAAGCGGCCCTGGAATTCCCTGGGGAGGTGATGGACACGATGTGCCTGCAGCACACGGATGGATCCCGTTGGTGTGACGGGTGGACCAGAGGCGGAAACTCCACCCCAGGCAGCACATCCCTGCCAAAACAAACAGGCGGGAGTGCACTGCTGCCCCAAGGTGCCGGGAGAAAGAATTCCCAGCCCTGGCTTTGGAAACGGAGTGTTTGTGCTGCTGCTTGAGGGTCCTCCATGAGGGCACCCCCCAAAACAGCCCTTGCTGAGCATGATGCTTCTTTTCCCCATAGGAAAGCGCATCCCAATGCACACCACGAGTGTTTCTTGGCTCTTCCCAAGGGAGGCTTGGAGCAAGGCATGGAGACCCTCTTGGCTTTATCTTTCCAGTTTGTGTTTCCCAGCAGAACAACCCAAGTGGCTTTTCCAGCCCCACTGGGAAAGTTTGGAGGAAGGGAGTGGAGCACACCAAGCCACCTTCCTCTGCTCTGTTCCCCCGGTACCGCACCTTGTCCTTGCAATAATGGATGCCCTTGGATGATGTTTCTGCTTCACCGCAAGGACAAGATGTTCCTTTCCATGCACTCACATTTTCCAGAGGACCAAAATTCCCACCCTGATCCTCACGGCTCAGCCAGCAGTGACGGGTATGGCGTGACTTTGCACACCTTGTCCCAGCTCCGGAAAAAGGCAGGAAAGCTCGGCACAGCCCGATGGTTGGCACTTGGACATGGGAACTCTGGGCCTATAAATGCTCTCTTTGCTCATATCTCAGCTCTAGGTGTGTGTCTTGAACTCCCAACCTTTTGCCCTGGAGAGGGAAGTGCTAATGGTGGAGTCACGGATCCACTCCTAAACTTTTCCATAACCTCTGCGTGTTCCCTTGGGAAGTTTGAAATGTCACGTTGTGCATCTCCTGGCAGCAGGGTGTGAGGGAAGCAGCTGGTCGGCTCCTTGGCCCTGGAGCCCATCCAGGAGAGATGGATGTAAAAATCACATTTAAGTCATTTGGGATCTTTTTTTGCTTCCTTTAGGCTTCTGACCCTTTCCAAGGCATTTATGTCTTTGCCAGATTTTTTCTCTGATGCTTGAAGGATCCAACCTGTTTTTCTTTTATTATTCTCTTTTAAGGATGGGGTTTCATGTCTTCACATGTCTGGGAGATAGTTAGGGCTTAAAAATATGGACCTGTCATATTTTGGGATGTTCTTCCCAACACAAGCCTGGGCTTGGCAGTCCCACCTACAGAATCCCAACTGCAGCCAAACCGGCACCATCCCAATCACTCAGGGGGATTTTTGGGATAAACAGTGCTCTGGAAATCCATTGCCAGGCCCTGCAGGGAAGGGCAGTGAGGATGCTTGGGCACACCCCTAATAAATATCCCCCTGGCACAATGATGCCCTAATTAATCTTCATTATATTTCAGCGTGTGAGCTGAAGATTTTCATCCTCTCCGTAAAAACATGTTGAATGCACTTGGAGAGGCTCCTGGAGTGGGAGCAGCACAGCTCCAGGAGAGGTTTGTTGCTCATGGAGGTGTGTCCATTCCCACCTTGGCCACAGATTCACGGAGCCAACTGGAAAACCTCCCAATTCTGTGGGTCCCACTGAAGCTGAGATGCAGGAACAGATGCACAAAATGTCACCTGATTCTTTTGTCACCTTTGGGACATTGGTGGGGACCCAGTATTTATTTTCCAGGAAAATAAAGGAATTTTAGATGTAATTAGGTGTCATTTCAGGCCTGCTTTGCTCTGCAAACCAGCAAAAAACATCTTTCTCCCTCCCCCCAGTATTTTCCTAATATTCAGCTTCTTTATTTTCCCCATTTCTGAAGGCCCTGAGAAATAAACCAAGCCAAGGTTTTTCCTTGTTATAATTCCTTTTTTCCTATGGAAAGAATTCTTATTTCCCTTTTTGCCTGAGGAGAGGGAGGTGGAGGGATGTCCAGAGGTCAGATCCCTCTCTTTAGGAACTGGAGTTCATCTTGCTTGTGCCTATCCCAGAAAATTCAGCCTTACTCGGAGCCCTCTTCATGTTTGCAGCAACATTTTCCCTGCAATCCTGGCTTATAAACATATAAAGGATAATGAGGGAGCGCAGTGTTCTGGGATTTTAATTGAGGTGAAGCACAGCTTTTATAAACTCCAGCTCCATCCAAAGGGATACTTTTACTTTATCCACTCTGGCATTTTTACAGCTCTTGAATTTGTGCTTTTCTGGTGCTTTGCGATCATTAAATATCCTGGAGTAAAAGCAGATGCTTTTAATAAAGAGCTCGTGGCCTGAACAAAAGTCACAGCTGCTTTTCCAAAGGGTGTCTGGGCATTCCTAACCCCAGTGCTCTCTAGGAATATTAATATTTTAGTGCTAGTTGGGAAAACATTCTTTCAAAGATGAGTTATTAGCCTGCAAACACTTCTGTATATTCATTTTTGTATATTCCAAGGGCAAGGCGGCCATGGGTCTAAAAACCATCCCTGGGATTCAGTATCATTATTAGAAATAAGCACAAAGCTGATATATTATTGGTGGAAAAGCTCTTCCAACCCTTTTCCTTCAGCTGGAGTTGATCAAGCCCCTCGCCTTAGGAGTGGATTAATTTGGAGTTGATCAAGCCCCTCGCCTTAGGAGTGGATTAATTTTGACTTTCGGGATGTGTGCAATCCCACAGAAGGATGGCAAGCAGGGGGAATTACCTTATCCAGGTAAGTGGTGTTTGCTGATCTGGGATTGAAGCAGTTCCACGGCCAAAGGTATGAGCTGTAAAAACAATGGGAAAGGAGGTGAAAGGAAGTGGAGCTTAGGGAGCCAAACAGCCAGAAAGCCCTAATCTGCTCCTTTGTTCCCAAGGCTGGCATAACCCTGAGCTCTGTGTGGGCACCGTGCCCACAAGAGGCACATCCAAGCCTCATGCCACAATTATTTGGGTTTTAAGCTTTCCTTGGAATTCCAGAGCAACTATAATCTCCAGCGGCTTCAGTTTTTATCCTAATTAATATCTGTAAGAGTGATTAGTCCTGTGGGCGCTGAGGTGGAGCAAAGGACCAGCCCTGCCCATTCCCACCTCCCAGGGCAGCCTGACCACCTCGACAACAACAGCATTCTCCTTCGCTTCCTTTACTCTTTGTTGTTATTCTGTGAGCGAAATAATGAATTGTTTCCCCTCCGAACTGGGCAAGGAGGGCTTGGGGGAGAAGCCAGACTCTGGGAGGAGTCCAAAAATAATCAATCTGTTCACTTCCAGCACGGAACCTCCCTCCCTGCTCCTTTTCAGTGCTTAATGACTGTGCTGGGAACAAATATTGATGGTTAAAAGGGGATTAATTGGGCTCTTAATGAGCTTCAACTGCAGCTTGATGTGGCTTGTGATGAGATCACGGTGTTCCATCGGCGCTCGCGGTGACGGGGACAGATCCCAGCACGGCCCTTTTCCAAGAAGGACAGCTGAAAGGAGCAGGCATAGCTGGAATAAGAGATGAAGGCAGATGGGAATTTCCTCATGGAATGGGTTGTTAAGCACTGGGAGGGAGGTGGTGGAGTCCTGGCCCCTGGAAGCGTTCAGGGAATGAGTGGAAGTGGCGCTCAGTGCCCTGGTCTGGTCGGGGATTGGTCACACCGGTGACCTTGGAGTTCTTTTCCAACCTAAGTGGTTCCATGGGACGGTGTGTGACTCCTGAGCTGCAGCTGGGAACAACCTTCACCAGCATGCAGACAGTGACTAAGCGTGAAGTCCCACAACAATATTTTGCCAGGTGTTTGTTTCTCCACGCAGCTGCTCCTCGCGTGTTTAGTCATCCCCGGGCCAAGACTCCACACCCAATCTGGGGATAAAAAGGGCATTTTCCCATCACTGCACCAGCACCTGGAGGGACAAATACACCCAGGGAATGATGCCCAAAGGCAGATCATGGCTCCCTGAAGACACTCAGGTTCAGGACACACAGAGAGACCAGAGAGAAAACCCAAATTCTCATCTTTTTCCCAAATAATTTGGATTCTCAAGCCATGACGAGCACGCTAAGGAAAATAATCACTGGGGGGGGAAATAGTATTGCTGTGAGGACAGATGTTTATATTGGAAAAAAACTGGGCTAATTCCAGTGTCTAAAAGTCAAGAGGCTTCTGTAGGGTGCCATGAAGTTTGGGGTCTTGCAAGGCGATGCTGCTTTCTGGGGGCCAAGGGAAAACACAGCAGGCTGGTGCCAAAATATCACTTAGGCCAACGTATTTAGACTTATTTTCTTTAAAACTCTCCTTGGTTTACAGCTGGGATCAGGTGGAATTTGTCTGGCATCACCTTCATCAAACCAGCAACTCTTTTTTCATCAGAGCCTTGGTCAACAGAGCGGCCGATAAGCGGGGCTGGGACTGTAACCCTGGCAAGAAATAGCTTTTTTCTTGCCATTAAGAATAACTTTGGAGTTTGTTTTGCTTTATTTCTTTTGGCTGGGAGCAAGGTGCTAATATTAATTTATTCTCTGTGATTCTCAGCAATCCGTATGGCCTTAGCACAGAACAGTCTGACTTGGAAAGGACACAGTGTTGGAGAGGAAAAAAAAAAAAAAGGGGTGTTTTTTTCCCCCTCCTTTTGCTGATTGAATATTTGTTTTATATTGAAGTGCCTGTAACTAAACAGGAGGAGATTGTTTTCCAAGAGGAGAAAGCATTAACATCCTGTCCCTTAGGCTGAGACTAAACATCATCCACCTGTTTTCTTAGATGCTTGACGGAGAAACAGGATTTTTATGATCTTTATGAATCCCCTGCCTCAACTATTTAAGACTCAACTTAACTATTTAAAACTCAGCTAAAACTATCTAAAGATGGGCTTGACTGGAAGAGTTCTGGAGTTAAAAAAAAGGAGCCATCTGAGAGTTGTATCAGACCTTCAATAGTCCCCGGAATGTGATAAAAAATCCTTCCCTTCCATGGGGAACTGTTGGGTTTGATGCCTCAAGTTTAGCAGGGGTTAAAATATTTTTGTTTCTCTGGAAGAGGGAGAAGAAAAAGAAGTTTACAGTGTGCCAACATCTTAAAAATGTGTAATAAACAAGGGCACTCAGCAAAGGAGCTGTGCAGAGGATTTATTTAGTAACAAAAGGAAGCCATGGTTGATAAACTCCTTAAATTTGGGTTTCCATCACCCTAACACACCACTTGTCACGAGTGTGGGGTCAGGATCAGAGCAGATTAACCCAAAAGCAGCCCCACTCCCCTTCCCTGAAACTGTGGGAATACATCCTACCGCAAATGCTGACACGCAGGAATGAGCTACCAAGAAAAATGAGAGGGGAAAAGCAGGAATTGCCTGGGCCAGAGCCAAAATCACGGGTGCCTTAGTGCCCAGGGTGCTGCTGACCAGGCTCCACGCTCCTTCCAGAGAGACCTTCTCAAAGGAGAGTCTTGACCTGGGTGGGAGCCCTTCCAGTGACCTTTGGATGTGCCCCCACGTCACCACCGTGGAGTTGGTATCAAAAGTGTTGGCTCAATAGCACAAGGGAACAAGAAGGGGTGAAAAGAGCTTTTAATTTAATTTAATTTGCAACAAGGTTGGTTAAAGAAAACCCCATGGCAGGAAGGGGCACTGAACTACCTGACAGTCTAGATCAGGGAGGTGACAAACACTTCTATTTTCCAAGTGATGACTTAATAAATTGTTATTCATCACCTTGATACATTAAAGCCATCAGTGTTGTGGAGCCCCAAGTGCTGGGGAAGGAAGGGATCATGATTTTAACCACCTGGCTGAACTTTGATCCCATCTGGAGTCCTGCACCAGGCTCTGGGGTCCCCAGCACAGGATGGATGTGGACCTGTTGGACCCAGTGCAGAGGAGGCACCGAGATGATCAAAATGGAGAACCTCTGCTGTGAGGAAAGGCTGAGAGAACTGGGATTGTTCAGCCTGGAAGAGGGATAGTGGAAGGTGACCCTGCCCATGGCAGGGGGTGGAACTGGGTGGGCTTTAAGGTCCCTTCCAACCCAAAACGTTCTATGATTCAGTGATCTTGGGCTTTGATGGTTGGGCTCGAGGATTCTCCACTGAAACAAACTGTTCTTCGCTGCGAATTAAATTTCGCTTCTTTTGACTATTTTGATATTTCCCTTTAAGACAAAACACATAAGGAATTTTATCAATTCTTGTGTTTTTCAAGTGACACAAGGATTTTGGTATTTTTTGACAGAATACACATAACTCCTGGTTTTTGAGACTCGCCATAGAACAGCGTGAGGGGGAGTATTTGTGGGATGTTTGATTTGCAGCACAATCACACGCCAGAATTTATTACAGAGAATAGCAGGAGAGCCTAAGCAGAGCTGACACACGGAGCAAGGGCCTGCTGTTTGCTTTCCATCAGGAGTTTGTCTGGAATTTGCATTTTTAGACTATGCTGAAAGCTCTGTCTCTGTTTTGGGGACAACCCAGAGCTCTGCTGAGTGGTGGCTTGGCTCCCACCCAGGAAAGCTTCAGGAAAAGGCTTTTTGAAGCCCTCCCTGCAGTTCCATCGTTGACATCCATGGCTGGATTCTTCCCGACTCAAAGATCAGTTGAACAGCAAGAGGTAGGAATTGTCCACCAAGGGAAACTACTCAGATCAGCCCTTTTTTTATCCTTCCCAGAATATTCTCACTCCAGACTCCTTAACTATTTAACTCATGTGATTCCAAGCATTTCATCGTGCACGTGAAGAGGTCCAGGTTGTGTCAGTGAGCCACTGGACACAGATCTCTGGATCCTGGAAGGGATGAGCAGGGCTGCAGTCCAGGCTGCTCTTTCCAAAGTCTGCAGCATCCTCTGGTGGAGCCACAAGGAAGGGAGAGCCATCCGGGGAAGAGGCACAATGAGGTTTCATTTGGGGTCTCCAAAAATGTACCTCAGTTTTGCTCATCTGCAACACGAGCAGGGAGAGCCAAAATCGCCAACTCCCCGATGCCAACCCATGTATGGAGAGCTTCCCACTGTGCTCCAGGGCGGAAGAGACCCCCCAGCAGCTGGCCTGGGATTTGGAGATATTTCCATCTCTTTTTTTAGCTGGAAATGTCCTGGCTGACCTCAGGTGGGTCAGGAGCAGCACTTGTGACCTGACTGGCAGAGCTGGCTCCCACCTTCTCCCCTTTTCCCACTCTTAGTCACCAGGATCAGAGCCTGAGGTATTTCTTCACTCCCCACCAGAGGAAACACTCAGATAAAATCTGAGTTCCCAGGCTGTGAATCTTTCCTGGATTTTGTTGTGGTTTGGCTTAAAAGGGTCAGAAGAGGCTGTTATATTACGACATCCCCAGACATCAATGTCTGACCCACCGTGGGGCACCCGGGTTCAGCATCTTCCTGGGCCCAAGGGGGTTCAGACACCTCTTGGCCACCTCCCACCCGTTCCATCCCTCCTGTTGAAACTCCACGGAAAAATTATTGGTTTGGAGACAGGGCCTATGATACCCTTCCTTCCCTCTTCCCACACAGCAACCCAGACACCCACGGGAGACGTGGGGAACGTGGGGACTTCCATCTGCTCTAGGGAGCTCCCAAAGTGCATCCAAGCACCTGGAATATTTGGAGAATGGAGTGAATCTCCTGAGAAACACCCCCTTGGGGCGAGGGCAGGGTGAAATGGTATCCTGGCCTGGATTAAAAATAGCATGGTCAGCAGGACCAGGGCAGTGATCCTTCCCCTGGACTCTGCGTTGGTGAGGCCACACCTGGAGTGTTGTGGTCAGTTCTGGGCCCCTCAGTTCAGGAAAGATATTGAGGTGCTGGAGCGGGTCCAGAGAAGAGCAAGAAGGCTGGTGGAGGGACTAGAACACAAGTCCTACGGGGAGAGGCTGAGGGAGCTGGGGGTGTTCAGTGTGGAGAAGAGGAGGCTCAGAGGTGACCTCTTCACTCTCTATAACTCCCTGAAGGGAGGTTATAGCCAGGTGGGGTTGGTCTCTTCTCCCAGGCACTCAGCAATAGGACAAGGGGGCACGGGCTTCAGCTCTGCCAGGGGAAATTTAAGTTGGATATTAGAAAAAAATTCTTTACAGAGAGAGTGCTCAGGCACTGGGATGGCCTGCCCAGAGAGGGGGTGGATTCACCATCCCTGGAGGTTTTTAAACTGAGATTGGACGTGGCACTGCGTGCCATGATCTAGTAAACTGACTGGAGCTGGACCAAGGGTTGGACTTGATGATATCTGAGGTCTTTTCCAACCCAATCGATTCTATGATTCTATGAAATCCAGCCTGGAATCACATGCTGGAGGTGCAATTCCAGAACCCCTCCTGGGCCTGCCCGGCAAAAACTGACACACAGATACAGCCTGGCACAGCAATTCACTCAACCCTTGTGAAAACAAGGGCAAAATCAGCCCAGGACCCTCCACTTCATCTCCCCTCCCAACTCCCCCGGGTGGGAGCCATCGAGCGGGCCGGGTTTCCCATGAAGTAAAAGCAAACACCATCCCCTCGCGTGGAGACGCCGCAATATTTACCCTGACACTTCAGCGTGGATCGCCGCCCCCTCCTTCCACTCCAGGAGCCGTGCCCTGGCAATAGAAACATCCTCCTGCCTACAAATGAAATGATCAGGGCTGAGGAGCCACTCCAGGGTGGGAGCATTCCCTGCTCCCAGGGCAACCCCTCGGGATGGGTTTTTACCTCACCAAAGCTCACAGCTGGTTTCCACAGATGCCTCGCTGCTCTCCCAGTACCCACAGGGGATGTCCCAGTGCCCAAACTGGGAGAGGGGCCGGGTGGAACTGGGACAGCGAACTGGGCCCCGCCGTGCCCCCTGAGGGACAAACCGTGAGGGACCCAACCCCACCAAACGCGGCGCTCCGAAAGCCTTAAAATAAATCATTTTTAATCAATTTTGGGTTGGTGGCGGAGAGGCGGAGGGCGTTTCTTTGCGGGCTGTGAGTGGTTTTGTGGTGGGTTTGGGCTGTTTTGGGCGTCTTTTCCCCTCGGCTTTGCGGGCGCGCCCTGCCCTCACCCAAGATGGCGGCGGCGCTGAGGCGCTGAGGCGGCGGCGGCCATTTTGGGTGNCCTCATGCCCCTTAATGTTCCCTCATGTCCCCACATCCCCTCATGCCCCCTCACGTCCCTTCAGGTCCCCTCATGTCCTCAGGTCCCCTTACGTCCCCTCATGTCTCCATGTCCCCTCACATCCCCTCACGTCCCCTCATGTCCCCTCATGTCTCCATGTCCCCTCATGTCCCCTCATGTCCCTTGATGTCCCTCCATGTCCCTATGTCTCCTCATGTCCCTTCACATCCACTCAGGTCCCTTCATGTCCCCTCATGGATAAATGGGGATGTTCTGGAGCATAAGTGGAGATTTTTCTGAGGGATAAACGGAGATTTTTCTGGAGCATGAATGTGGATGGTTTGGAGGATAAATGTAAATTCTCTACAGGATAAATTGAGATTTGGTTGGGGTTTTTTTTTTGGGAGCATAATGGAAATTCTCTGGAACATAAGTGGAGATGCTCTGGATGTTCCTCAGCTCATCCAGAAGTCCCCAAACAGGCTGGAAACTTGTTCCCATTTGCTCGATGTCCTGACTTGTCTAACTTTATGTGTCTGCATCATGTGGGAATTCCTGTGAGGAATTTTGTGGGGGATTAACACAGTTGAGTAACTCCAGCTGTTATTTATCTCCTGGTGGTGCTGTTTCTTACCTGTTACCTTGTTGTCTCACTGCTATAAATATATTTTAATTTTCGCAATCCATCTTTAAGGTTCTTCTGGTTGTTTACCCTGTCAGTATTCCAGAGATTCTCATTTTAATCCCTGTTGGAACCCTTTGTGTGCATGAAGCTACTGAAAGTTTAAAGGAATGCTTCCTAGGAAAATAAATTAGGGAAAAACTTCCTCTTCCCTCCTCTGATGAGAAACTTAAGATCTAACTGAAAAGACCTGAGGGAAAAGCAAGGTGGATTTATGTGGCTAACAGGGTTTTATTTGGGGAATATTTACTGTCCTTCCTAAAAAACTCTTCCTTTACTGTGTTAATTACCTCATGGAAAAAATTATAAAAAAAAAATATTTGCAAATATAAATCTCTTCTTGGAGATTGGGAGCCACTGTTGGGCTTTATTTTTTACAATGGTTGTGCTAATTCCAGTTTTGCTAATTCCAGTTTTACTAATTCCAGTTGCACTTACTCCAGCTCCTTACCAGGAGCTGTAATTGAATTGAAATATGGTTTGAGTTTTGCATCAGTCCTGATGCAAGTAAAGTGTTTTTGCAATTAATCTGTTGGATTAATTATGTTTCCTGCAAATCTTGCGCACATGGACAGTTTTTAAAGTATTTATTCCCTTATTGCTTGGCACAAAAAGCTGGAAAGAAGTTACAAACAAATCCATAAAATATGGGGGGAAATGTTGTTTTTAAATTCTTGAAATTAGTGTTTTGTAGACATAGAGATTCAGCAGCATTTTGGAGAACTAAAGAGCAGTTTCCAAATGGGAACAAAACATGCAAATACTGTTTTTTCTGGAGGACAAAATGGGGGAGAATTGCTTAATTTGTGGCATTTTTCATTGGAAAAACACTCCAGCCAGCAGTTTCTGGGGAGGTTTAATCCAGAACCAGTTGAACTAAGGGATGGTCTTGGAATGTATCTCTCCCATCTGGCTTATTATCAGATGCTGGTGTTAGTAGAGCTCCCATGGGAGTGTGGATCGGGGTCTTATCGCAGATGGGAATCTTACAGAGGAGCAGGAGGAAATTAGCACATGCTCTGCTCATTGATCCCTTTAAGCTCCACAGAAACCGAGGATATCCTGTTGGGAAACATTAAGGGAACAGATTAAGTAGAACCTTTTGTGGGTTTTGGGGCCAAACCTCTGGACCTGCACTTCTTCCTGCAGCCTCCAAGTGTGCCAGAGGAGCTGTTGGGATTGTGTCTCCACAGGAGGAATAGTTGGCAGGTCAACACCTGGGAGCTGGGAGAATTGCAAAGATCCCTGCTGGCTGTGGGAATGACACAGTAGGAGTCAGGATGTGAGGAGTCCTTTTCCAACAGTATTTAGGCAACTCTATTTTGCATATTTCCCAACTTCCTGTTTCTGGGGAACGGTTTTGTTGACATGATGGTAATCTGTTAAAGGTTGGACTCAATGGTCCTGAAGGTCTTTTCCAACCTCAGTGGTTCTGTGAATCCATGTTTCAACCCATGCTTGGTTTGGCTTTTTCCTCCAGTTCTTTTACCTAAGTAGTTCCCCTGTAGGAATATTGTTGTTTTCTCTGAGGAGATGTCTGGGCACTTGCTGGCAGTGGGAGTGAGAAGGTTCTGGATCAGCCAGGTAAAGAGGCTGAGATCCGTGGGGATCTCAGCAGAACCTGTTTTCTGCTGTGACCTCTGCTGTTGGAAAGTGCTTGTGTGATGAATGATTGATCATTAATCCAGGCCAATCGTGTTGCTCGTGTTTCGTGCTGTGGAATATTCATTCCAAAGGGTTTTCCTCAGGGATAAATCCAAGTTTGTGGCTGAAATAAGCCAAGTGTGTTTGCTGATGAAGGTTGTGTTGATAGGGATAACCTTGAGGTCTTCACTGCATCTCACAAGCAAGGAATTAGGACATGGAATTCCACTGTGCTTATTGATGTCACACTTGAATGGAAAGATAGGAAATAGGGAGAGCATTCATACTCTATTTGTGTGTTTCTTCTGGCAGGATGGAGAAAAAGAAAATCCTGATGAAGTCCAAGGTTGCTGCTCCCAACCTCCTGAGGGCACTGCATTCCCTGTACCAGTTTGGGCACCTCTGTGACGTGACGGTTCACACCCAACACCTGGGAATTCAGGAGGAGTTCCTGGTTCACAAAGCCGTCCTGGCAGCTTCCAGCAACTATTTCAAGGGGCTTTTCCTGCACGAGGAGATGCTGGACACCAAGAACTGCACGGTGACCCTGCAGGACATCTACACGGAGGAGTTCACCTCCTTCCTGGAGTTTGTTTACACTGCAGAAGTGGAGATTGAAGCGGAAAAACTCCAGCGGATGAAAGAAATAGCAGAGAGACTGGAATGCAAGGATTTGCTTGACATCTGTGAAGAAGTGAAAGCAGAGGGCAGGAAGGGTTTGGATTTGAGCCTCCACCGGAAAGGACAGAGGGGTGAAAGTGGTGGATCACAGTGGCCTCACATCCAGAACGAAGGGAGTGCCAGCCTGAGGAACTCTTCCCAGGTCGTGGCAATTCCTGTACGGAGGAAACTTTGGGATAGGCAAAAACATAAGAAGTTGCTGGCAAGCTATGAGCTCATTGGGGGCCAACCAGCAGGTCTGGAGCAAGAGGACACTGCTTTTCCGGACCCAAAATCCAGGGCGGCAAAGCTGCCAAAATGTAACAAGCCAGATTCCACAAACAGACTTGATGTGGACCTTGTTAGTCTGGAAAACGAGGATAGTCATTCCCTCCTAAATCAGACTGAGGCACAGGAAGCCTGTGTTGTGATTAGGAACACTCTGCCCGAGCAGTGGGAAGACGAAGAGAGTTTAATTTCCCAGCTTTCCAGTAAAACAGAACGCAGGAAGTCGCCACGGCAAGTGGCGAAAGTCCCAACGCAGATGGCATGCGGGAAGCGCAATGAATCCTTCCACGTGCCGGAGCAGTACCAGGAGCACGTGGAGCTCCAGCAGGACGCCAGCCTGGCCCTCGGGTACTGCTGCAAGAGGTGCGGGCAGCGATTCCCGAGCCCGCAGAACCTCCGGCAGCACCGCCTGCGCGCCCACGGCCACGAGCGCGGCTCCTCCCGCGGCGGCGGCGGCAGGTTCCGGCACCGCGGGGACGCAGCCGGACACATCCGCAGGGCACGCCAGGGCCAGCGGGAATGCCGGGCCTGCCCCTACTGCGACAAGGTCGTGGGCTCCAAGTGCGGCCTCTCCGTCCACATCCGCACACACACCACGGAAAGGCCCTACCGGTGCGAGCACTGCCCCGCCAGCTTTGCCCACAGGTCTGCCTACACCGCCCACGTCAGGTACGGCGCTTCTGGGGATGTGTTTCCTCTCTGTACGAGGGTAAAAGGCTTCCTGAAGTCCTCTCTGCTCCAGGTCCAGGATTCCTTGGATCTGATTTGGAGTGTGTTGAAATAGGGATGGATTTTTGCGGTTGGCCTCATCGAGCTCGCAGTGCAGATGACTGGATTGAGGTCTCCCAGATGGGGAATTCAGGGAATTTCCCATTGAATTAAAGGGAAACTGGATCTAGGAAGCATCAGATTTGGGGTTTTAAAGGGAATTTTGTGTTTCCGTGTTGGCATTTAATCTTTATTTCCTTTGTTTCAAGTCCATCATTTCTTATCCCATCCACCATGGCCTTGGAGAAAAAGTACTACAGTCCATCCTGTGTTACAGGAGGAAAAGTTTACCGTGCATCGTACATTCCCAGTCAGCTGACAAATAAAGATCCTTGATGAACTGAGACATTTTAATTGTCTTTAATTACCTGGTCCAACTCTACCCAAAATTTCCCTGGTTTTGGGAATTCATTGTGAATTTCTTAAATGGTGCAAAGAACAATTTGTAGGAAATGACTCTTCCCCCAAGGCCAATGTGTAATTGAAACAATTAAACAATTAAACTTTAGGTTTAATTGAAACTCTATTAAAATTTTGTTTGTTTATTTTAACAGGAAAATCCATGAGTCTGGGCAAGAGAAGAGGCTCCTGCCTATCTATTGGATGGTGGTTCCTCCCAGACATAGACCAAACATGACGAGCTGTGACAAAGATCCCGACAGAGAGACTTGGGATGGGACATCAGAGGCCATGAGGAGCGAGGAAGAACCTGGGGGTTCATCCATTGCTGAGGCAGAGCGGAACAAGGACCAAGAGGACCGGAATGGCGAACACAAGGAAGCTGAAGGAAGGAGTGAAGAAGGGGATGAAGATGAAGGTGAAATGAGTGTGAAGGGCGAGGAGGAGGGAGGTTGCGACGCAGGATATTCGGAAGTTGAAGAAGGTAGAGCCAATGAGGTGCGTTCCGAGGAGGATGGTGAGGACTCAAACGAGAGGGACGGTGAAGAACGTGAATCAGATGAAGAGTCTAAACTAAAGAGGGTCAGTAAAAGCGGGGCCAACAAGAAATCCCCCTATATAATCCGGTGTGACAAGTGCCACGAGCAGTTTGTTTCCCGGAAGAAGTACGTGGATCACTGCCGGGATGTCCACCAGTGCTTGCCTGGCAAAGTCTACCAGTGCGAGGTGTGCAACAAGTGCTTTGCCAGCTACACCAGCTGGAAGGAGCACCGGGTGTGTGTCCACACGGAGGAGAGGCGCTTCTCCTGCTCCCTCTGCAACGCCACCTTCAAGCGGAAGCGGGACGTGAGGACTCACGCCGTGCGAAAGCACGAGGGCCGGGTGAAGCGGCCCCTCTGCTCCGTGTGCGGGAAGATCCTCAGCTCCCGCACGGCCCTGGTGTTCCACATGCGGACACACACCGGGGAGAAACCCTACGAGTGTGGCGTTTGCCACGCCAGGTTTGCACAGCCATCCCAGCTGAAGATCCACACCAGGTCAGCCTCCATTCTCCCATTCCCCCTCCCCACATGCACGGTGTCCTCCAGCACATTTTTCCTCTTCTGACTTTCCAGCTGTGAGTCATTCCCCTTAGAGCAGGAACACAGGGATATCATTTGGATTGCAGGATTTGTGATTAATTCTTTCACACAACGGCTTTGGCTCCCTGTGGTCATTGCATGGTACGTGGTCAGGATTTCAACACAGATGCCCCGTCCAAACTTGCCGGCAAGAGCCAGTCATTTGGGACAGGCTCTGAAATCTGATGGAATTCGCTGATCAAGAGTAGCATAGACTGAAGAATGAGTCAGGGACCTTGGAGACACTCTCGGAGCAAGGAATTAGTGTGGGATTTCTTCATGCAACACGAAATCCATGCTGCTCATCAGGGTTCCTGCTGCAGTCCATGGAGCTTGACGGGATGAGTTGCTCTCTGGTGGTGTCCGTGTCAGATGTGTCCTCTCCCAGGAGAGGGTGAATCATCCCATGGAACTTCCCATCTTTCTCCAAAAAGAATGCATAGCAGATAGGTAATCAGTCTTTTGCCTGACAACTCAAAATTAGGAATGATTTTGATTGGAATTGGATTTGATTGGATAAGGGAAGTCAGCACAGTGTAAAGACCTGATATTTTGTCCTGAAAATGGGAATATCCTGCCAGGTAAAGTTTACAGGACACGAGCGATTGCAGAGAGCCACAGGATCAAGATCTAATTTATTGATGATACTTTGTGTTTTGCCTCCTTTAGGTCCCACACGGGGGAGAAGCCCTACATCTGTGAGGACTGTGGGGCTTCCTTTGCCGACAAGGGAAAACTCACCGGCCACAAAAGGACACACACAGGTGGGCATTAAATACTCCATGTGGTTTCTCCCATCACTTTCCCTTTTCACTGCTAGGAATTGGTAGTTCGGAGGTGAAGAAAGTGCCCTTTGTCTTTTTGGAACTCACAGAAGAGACTCCAAGTACCAGGAAGGAATTAGGAGGGATAGAAGGACTTCTAGCCTGGAGAAAAAGGAGGCTCAGGAGGGATCTGTTCACTCTCTGCAACTCCCTGACAGGAGGGAGAGCCAGGCAGAGGGGTGTCAGGCTCTGGTCCCAGGGAACAAGGGACAGGACAAGAGGAAATGGCCTAAAGCTGTGCCAGGGGAGTTTTAGGTTGGACAACAGAGGGAGTTTCTTCATGAAATGGGTTGTCAGGAACTGAAATGTGATGGAGTACCCCTCGCTGGAGGTGTCCAAGGAACAACTGGACATGGTACTCAGTGCTCTGGGCTGGGTGACAAGGTGGAGACTGGTCACAGGTTGGACTCGATGGTCTGGGAGGTCTTTTCCAGCCTAAATGACTCTGTGATTTGAAGACCAACTTTAAAGTGCAAAATTGCTCTGAGAGAATCCCAAATGTCCCATTTCTCTTCCCTCAGGAGAGCGCCTTTTCAAGTGTGACGTGTGTGGGAAACATTTTGCCACCAAGGAATACCTGAAGTGCCACAAGCGCTGCCACCTGGGCGCCAAGCCCTACAAGTGTGAGGTGTGTGGGAAGACCTTCGGGCTCAGAGCCTCCCTGGCCCAGCACAGCAATGTCCATGCAGGTAATGGACTGGTTCTTGGGACTGGGGAAAGGAATGGTGGCTCTGGGCCCCTTCCCAGTTGGGATGGGCACATACCATTCCACATTCCGTGAAATAGGTGTTCATAGAATCACTGAGGTTGGAATAGACCTCCAGAATCATCAAGTCCAATCCGTGACCCATCACCACCTTGGCATTGAGTGCCATGTCCAGTCATTCCCTGAACACCAGCAGGGGTGGGGACTCCGTAGGGATGGAAGCAGGGCTTATCCTGGTCCTGCCCAGTCAAACAGAGCCCAGTAACATCCTGTGTCATACCAGTGGTGCTTTCCCAAAAAACTGAGGCCTGGATTGTGCCAGGGGTAGAGAACAGCTGTAGTTCTCCTGGCAGGGTCAGAGAGCTGATCTCAGGCTTTCCTTGGCAGCTGACAAATATTATGGAATCAGAGAATGCCAGAATGGGTTGGGTTGGAAGGGACCTTAAAGATGGGACACCTTCCACTAGCCCAGGTTGCTCCAAGCCCCATCCAACCTACCCTTGAACACTTCCAGGGATGGGGAATCCACAACTTCTCTGGGCAGCCTGTGCCAGAATCACAGAGTCATGGAATTGTTTGGGAGTGAGTGGACCTTAGAACTCACCAAGTGCCACCCTGTGCCATGGGCAGGGTCATCTTCCAGTAGCCCAGGTTGCTCCAAGCCCCGTCCACCCCGGCCTGGAACACATCCAGGGATGGGGCAGCCACACCTCCTTTATCAATATTTTTAATCCTTTTTTTTTTTGATCGTGGCGCTTCCTAACTGGAATTCCTTGGGATTGGTTGTTCATAGAGACCCGCCCCTATTTCTGCGAGCAGTGCGGGAAGACCTTCACGCAGCAGGGCGCGCTGCGGCGGCACCAGCGCATCCACACCGGGGAGAAGCCCTATAAGTGCCGCGCCTGCGAGAGGAGCTTCACCGACATGTCCACGCTGCGCAGACACGCGGCGGTACGGCCGGGCATCCCTCGGGATCCTCCCCGGGGGCGGGCTGAGGGGCGGTGGGCGGCATTCTCCTCCCATGGCGCAGCAGCTCCCACTGCTGGCTGCCGAATCCTGGCGTCTGGGAATCTCTGGGTGTTGAGGGAATGACGTTCAGTGCCAGCACAGTCACCAGAGGTTGGACTCGGTGGTCGCCGAGATCGTTCCCAACGGCGATGGCTCTGTGATAACATTTGAGGAAGGATCTGGGTTGTAGGTGCCTGTTATGGGTGTAACCGCAGGGTTTGCAGGGCTTTAATCCTCGTCTGGAGGTTTTTTAATCGTCCCTGGAGGTTTTTAAGATGAGGCTGGACGTGGCACTCAGTGCCACGATCTGGGAATCACAGTGGGGTTGGATCAAGGATTGCACTGATGATCTCAGAGGTCTCTTCCAACCCAGTTGATTCTGTGACCTCAGACCCATAACATGGGGTGTCGGACCCCACAAATACCATTTCACAGAGTTTTAAATCCTGTTAGTCCAAAGTCAGCCATAATCGTTGTCCCGTCCCCCCTCCCGTTTGTTTTCCCCAGGTTCACGACCGGAACGCTCACTGGAGAAGTTTCCTCATCGATCTCACAACCAAAAAACACCATAATTGGTCCAAAATAGAGACTTTTGGGGAGGCCCCTCCGGGAGGAGACCCTGCCCCACAGTTTTGGTCTGTGGACCAGGGGCAGCTTTATAAACCAGAGGGTGCTGCACCTGCAGCACAGGGGTCTGGGGACCCCAACCGCTCCCTCCTGGTCCTGTGAGGTCCCTTTTGGGCCCAAAAACTGGGAGGAATTGCCCCCCTTGCTGCAGCCACCTCGGTGCTGGAATGCAGGCGGAGAAGGGGGTGTGATTCCTCCCGAGGGTGTTTATTGCAGTGAAATGTTTAGATCTGCCCCCAGGTTTATTGTCCCAAAATCGTGGATACCCCTCCGAGCATCCCATTGGGAATGGGCAGGGTGGGGAGAGTATGTGTTTATACAGACACGGTAAACCGGCGGTTTCCCTTTCAATAAAGCTGTCAGTGCCGCCCAGCCCGTAACTCGTTCATTGGCGCGGATTTCCCCGCGGAAAACCTTGGAATTCGGGAATGACGGGGCCCGGCGGGGCGGCCGCGTGTTGCCTAGCGACGGGCGGCGCGCGCGTGGCGTCACTTCCGGCGCACCGGGGCCGTGGCGCCTCAGCGCTTCCGGCCGCGCCCGGGTGGAGCGGCCGGGAACGAGC
>VWZG01000559.1:368233-378526 GCA_013396735.1 Grallaria varia
GTGAGGGCGCGGCCGCCGCGGCGGGGCCGGGCCCGCCCCCCTTCTTTTCCAACTCCCCTCCATTCCCCCCCCACTTCCCTCTGTATTCCCCTCCACGCTTCCCCCATTTCCCCCCTTTATTCCCCTCCCATTCCTCCTCCATCCCTCCCCTGTTCTTCTCCCATTCCTCCCACATTTTCCCTTCATTTCCCCCACCCCGGAGCCCTCCATTCCTCCCTCCACCCTCATTTCCTCCCCCCACTTCCCGCCCTCTTCCCCCGCTCATTTCCTCCCCTTCTTCCTCCCTCTCTGCTGGGATGTGCTCCCATGTTCCCAGGGCGCTTTCCCAAAGGGATTGGAAGCGGGAGCCGGGGAGAGTTCCCTCAGCAGCAGCGGCAGCAGGTCCATAACTTTTACCACCTGCCCCAGGTTCAGGCACCCACCCGAGAATCCTCTCCCCGTTCCCATTCAGGGGCTCCTGGGTGGAACTTTCGTCTCTTTCCAGGTAGTTTTGCCTCTGGAAGGGGACATAGTCCCAGAAAAGGGCGGTGCTCAAATGGGAATTAGGAGAATAATTGTGAAATGACATTATGAGTAGCTAAAAATCATTTTATTAGGGTGAAAAAGTAGCATTTTGGTACCACTGGCTGTTTGTAAAGCGTTCAGTGAGTCATCATTTAATTCCTAGGAAGTGGAAGGAAATTCCTCAGATTCCAGTAGGAACAGGGTTAAACTCAGCAGAGCATCTTCAAAACCAGGGAAATACGGTTGGTTCTGGGGTCAGACTTTTGGGGAAAAGCCCCAAAACGTCTGTTCTTTTGCAAGCTTTGGTACAGCGTCAGACATTCCCGGGAAACACTGTGTAACCTGCACGGGGCTGGAATGGTGACACCCTGGGAAGGCTGGAAATGGGCCACCTAGAGGGGGAGGTTGTGAGCCCCTTCTGAGGGAGGAATTCTTAATTTGGGGGGAGTTTGATCACTTTGGGGTTTTTATGTGGATATGATTATCCATCATGCTTGGCTCAGTTAAGCACTTGGAATTTTATCGGGGTTTGCTGTTAAGGTGGCGTTTTTTAAAGACTGCAGTCAGCTCTGGCTTAATTTTACCTTTTTTTATATTGCCTGGTGAGGAGAGGAACCATCCCCTAATTCCACGTGCCTTAACAAGAACATTCCTGTGATCCACCTCTGTTTGCTCCGTCCCCGTTCCAGGTTCTGATAGTCCAAAGGGTGAAACTGGGATTTAGACTCAGATTCAGTCTGGTCTGGTGGAGATCAGTCCAAGGCTGGACTCACTCTCAGAGCTCTTTTCCAACCTCGGGGATTCCGTAAAGCATCAAAACGCCCCAGTGTGGCTTCTGGCCCCTGGAAACCTCGGCGTTGCGTTGGCTGACGCGGGGATGTCATTGACAGCTTCCTTGCAGGGGGAAGAAAGATGGAAAGCAATGCGGTCCTGCTGGAGTCCAAGTCCTCTCCCATCAACCTGCTGAACGAGATGCACCAGCTGCGGCTCCTGGGCCACCTCTGCGACGTGACGGTGAGCGTGGAGTACCAGGGTGTCCGCGCCGAGTTCGTGGCACACAAGGCCGTGCTGGCGGCCACCAGCAAGTTCTTCAAGGAGGTCTTCCTCAACGAGAAGGCCGTGGACGGCCCCCGGAGCAACGTCTTCCTCAACGAGGTGCAGGTGGCCGACTTCGCCTCCTTCCTGGAGTTCGTGTACACGGCCAGGGTGGAGGTGGAGGAGGACAGGGTGCAGCGCATGCTGGAGATGGCCGAGAAGCTCAAGTGCCTGGACCTCTCGGAGACCTGCTTCCAGCTGAAGAAGCAGATGCTGGAATCCGTGCTGCTGGAGCTGCAGAACTTCTCGGAATCCCAGAACTCCGAGGAGGAAAGCGCTGCCCGCCCGGACATCCTGCCCGAGTCCAAAGCGGGCACTGTGGCAGAGGCTGAGCAGGATCCTCCGGGTTCCCCCGTAGCCAGGCCCAGCCACGGAGCGTCCCCGGAGGGGCCGGCCACCAAATCCAAGGAGAAAATGGACAAAAAGAAGGAAACGCTGAAGGCTCCTTATGCCAAAATCCGTAGGGCGAGCGGGCGGCTGGCGGGGAGGAAGGTGTTCGTGGAAATCCCGAAGAAGAAGTACACCAGGAGGCTGAGGGAGCAGCAGAAGGTGGCTGCCGAAGGTGACAGGTATCCTGAGGACGAGGAGATGTGCGATCCAGAGGCCGAGGAGGAGCGAGCAGAGGAGTCGGTGGGAGCGGAAGGCGCGGAGCGCGACGGCACCTCCGAGGAAAACCACCCCAAGCCCGGCGAGGACAAAAAGAGGCGAGGCAGCAACTTCAAGTGCGGCACGTGCGAGAAGGAGTTCCTGTACGAGAAGAGCTTCCTGAAGCACATCCAGCAGAGCCACGGCATCGCGGCCGAGCTGGTGTTCCGGTGCGAGACGTGCGGCCAGACCTTTGCCAACCGCTGCAACCTGCGGGGCCACCAGCGGCACGTGCACAGCAGCGAGCGCCGCTTCCCCTGTGAGCTCTGCGGTAAGAAGTTCAAGAGGAAGAAGGACGTCAAGAGGCACATTCTCCAGGTTCATGAGGGTGGTGGGGAGCGCCATCAGTGCCAGCAGTGCGGAAAGGGGTTGAGCTCCAGGACCGCCCTGAGGCTCCATGAGAGGACGCACACGGGCCACAAGCCTTATGGGTGCCCCGAGTGTGAGGCTAAGTTTTCTCAGCCTTCGGCACTAAAAACCCACATGAGGTACGAACAGCCTTCCCTGGCCTCGGGACATCCTGGGGGATGAGCGCAGTGCCCTGCAGCCTGTCCCTGCTTCCCTTTATCCCCCCGCTCCGGAGGGCTCCCAGCGCTGGGGTCCCGCTGCCTCTCTGTACTCGGGGCCTTAAAAAGTATGGAAATCCCTGGGAAAGGTTCAGCAGGGCTGGGAATGGGGAGGGCGAAAAAACTGAGCTGGGGATAAAAACAAGGGGCACATCACGGGGCAAAAATCCTCTCCGAGGGTTTGACCCCTCTGAGGGGCTCCAGCCTGATTTTATAATTTATTTTAATTGTCTCATTTTTATGAGCGCACGATTAATCTCTGATTTGATCCTTTATTTTATCTGTCTCAGGGCAGAGACTTTTTTTAATCGGGGCTGAAGTCATCTAAGAGGGATCGTACCTGATTTTATCAGTAATTTTATCTGCCTCAGGGCATTTTTATGCGGGAGAAAAATCATCTCTGAAGGGTTGAGCCTGATTGTAGGAGGGAGGAGTTGTTTTTATCGGGCCAAAAAGTCATCTGTGAAGGCCTTGGGCCTGATTTTATCCCTTATTTTATCTGTTTCATGGTAGAAACGTTTTTATCGAGGTAAAAATCATCTCTGAGGGATTTAACCTGATGTTATCAGTTGTTTTATGTCTCATGCCATTTTTTTCAGGGCAAAAACCATCTCCGAAGGGCTTTACCCTGATTTTATCAGTTATTTTATTTGTCTCCCACAAAGATGTTTTTATCAGGGGAAAAATGCTCTCTGAGGATTTAAACATGTTTTTATCAATTATTTTATCTATCTCGGGGCATTTTTTTGAGGGGAAAAATAATCTCTGTGGGTTTGAACCTGACTTTATCAGTTATTTTGTCTAAAACGTCTCAGGATGTTTTTATCGGGGTGAAAATCATTGTGAAGGCCTTGAGCCTGATTTTATCCCTTATTTTATCTGTTTCATTGCAGAGACATTTTTATCAGGGCAAAAATCATTTCTGAGGGGTAGAACCTGATTTTATGAGTTACTTTATCTGTCTTAGGGCAGAAACTTTTTTTATCAGGGCAAAAATCATCTCTAAAGGATGGAAACTGATTTTATCAGGTTTTTTGTCTGTCTCAGCATTTTTATTAGGGAAAAACCCATCTCTGAGGGGCTTTACCCTGATTTTATCAGTTCCCAGAGTGTTACCTGCCCTTCCCTAACCCAAGGAACTGGGTTGATTCACTTAAACTTTATTTTTTGGGCATCAGTGGAATTTCTCCTCCTTTGTGTCCCGCTGTGACCAGTCAGGAGTGCTGTCAGGAACCTTGTTGAGCCCTGGAAACTCAGTTTGGTGTTATTGGGGTGCTGTGGCAGTGGTGGGGATTCCTCTTTCGGGATATATTTTGCCATCTCTCCTCTCCTCGTGGATGGGTATCCACGGGAACCAGCTGTCCCCCAACCCCGGATGTGCCTTCCCTCCCATCCCAGAGGATGGGCAGCACTTCCTGGGGGACAAACTTTCTCAACTTTCCTCCGTTTTGCCTTAAAAACTCCCTTTAAAAATTCGGTTTTACCCCCAGATCCCTGGATCCCCCAACGCCCCCGGCTCGGGTTGTTCCTTGGAGGGGAGAGCTGGGCCTGGCATTTGAACCTTCCTTTCTCCTTGCAGAATCCACACGGGGGAAAAGCCCTTTGTCTGTGATGAGTGTGGGGCCCGGTTCACTCAGAACCACATGCTCATCTATCACAGACGCTGCCACACAGGTAAGGAAGGAGCTGTCAAAATCCAGGGCAAAAAAACCAAGGCAGCCATCCCAGGAGGCTTGGAAACCATTGGCCTGCAGGAAATGCTTTTTTGTTGTGGGTTTTTTTTATATAGAATGGGATATTGTCATCTCTAGATGGGGTTTTCCTGAGGAAATTTCCTAAGAATATCCCGTAACTTGGGATATTCTGGCATTTTAAGCTGAAGGAGGGTTTGTTTAAATTAGGTATTGGGAAGAAATTCCTCCCTGTGAGGGTGGTGAGGCGCTGGACCAGCTTTCCCAGAGAAGCTCTGGATTCCCCATCCCTGGCAGTGCTCCAGGCTAGCATGGACAGGGCTTGGAGCAGCCTGGGCTAGTGGAAGGTGTCCCTGCCCGTGGCAGGATTTGGGGCTGGGGGACCTTTAAAGGTCCCCTCAGACCCTCAAATGAGTACATGCTTCAGTTTTGGGTGGGCCTTCCCAAAGCCCAGCTGGTTTAACTCTCCTTTTCTCCCATTTTTAGGGGAAAGGCCTTTCATGTGTGAGACGTGTGGGAAGAGCTTTGCCTCCAAGGAATACCTGAAACACCACAACCGCATCCACACGGGCTCCAAGCCCTTCAAGTGCGAGGTTTGCTTCCGCACGTTTGCCCAGAGGAACTCCCTGTACCAGCACATCAAAGTCCACACAGGTAGGACCTGCTCCTTTTATTGGACACCACACCTTTGCAATATTCCAACGAGGAATTTCCCAACCAGGCTTTCCCAAGGCTTGAATTCCAACCCTGCATGCACAGCTTGATTCCTGATGTGTTATGTTTTTCCCTTCTCCCACTCCTCCCTCTGCCTCTTCCTGACTGAAGGCAATTCCCTGGAATACTTCCAAGGGCCGTGGAGATGTTTTTAATAACCTGCCAGGATTATTAGTGACCAAGTGCTCTGGTTTAGCTTCGAGCTCTTGCCTTGGCTAGGGAAGGAGGAAAATGGGATTTTCTCCCAAAAAGAGAGTTTTTGGTGTGTTTGGAGAGATGCCTGTGGCTGGGAGCAGCTCTGGGCTTCTTGCTCACAGAGTGTACCTTGTCAAGGGGGAAAAAGGCAGGAAAAGCCATGTTAAAATGGGGAGGCTGGCACAGCAGCCCAGCAGAACCTGGGTCAGAATGGACCCAGCCACGAGATTTGTGACGACATCTTGTAACAAGGAGGTGTTTCCCCGTGTGTGCCCGATGCCATGCCGGGGTTCCTCCGGGGGAGCAGCAGCCCCGGTGCCCACAGATGCCACCCCTCTGAGTGCCTGTGTGCCCGCAGGGGAGCGGCCCTACTGCTGTGACCAGTGTGGGAAGCAGTTCACGCAGCTCAACGCGCTGCAGCGGCACCACCGGATCCACACCGGCGAGAAGCCCTTCATGTGCAACGCCTGCGGCAGGACCTTCACCGACAAGTCCACGCTGCGCCGGCACACCTCGGTATGGCCCTGCCATCCCACCAGCCCTGGCCCCCAGGACAATTCCAGCATAAGGGAATGGGCTCACACTGGCAGAGAGTGGGGCTGCGTGGGATATTGGGAAAAAGTCCTTCCCAGAGAACCTGTGGCTGCCCCATCCCTGGAAGTGTCCAAGGCCGGGGTGGATGGGGCTTGGAGCACTCTGGGGGGGGTGGAAGGTGTCCCTGCCCACGGTGAGTGGTGGGACTGGATCATCTTCAAGGTCTCTTCCGAGCCAAGCCATTACACGATTCTAAAATAGGGTTTTCTACCAGTATCCAGTACGAGCTGGATCCATACTTGTCATCTCATGCCCAACCTTTTCTTTTCTGGTTTTTATTTCTAGATCCATGATAAAAACACCCCCTGGAAATCCTTCCTTGTTATCGTGGAAGGAGCATCAAAGAACGACGACGGTCACAAAACGGAGCTTCCTGACGAGGAATACGACGTGTCCCCCAAAATGCCAGAGAAGCTGCTGTCCTTCCCTGAGCACAGCCCCTACCAGAGCCTGGCAGCTGTCCCAGGAAGCGGGGCCACCACCACAGACTGTAAGTCTTCCGGAGGGCCAGGGTCACAGGAAGCCCTGATGGGAACCACGCTGGGCGAGCTCACGGTGCTCCACACACAGCCAGACTCCGTCCAGCCACAGCTCCACACTCTGGTGAATATGGAATAACTTGGGATTTACTGTTGCTCCTCCAGCAGCAGTATAGCCCTTCCTTGTATAGCCCTTTGCCTGAGGGAAGCTGGTAGTGGGAAGCAGGTGGGAAAGAGTGGATTTTCAGAATTCCTCTGGAAATTCATTCCCCAGCTCCATCTCCTGGGGGTTGGCAGGGTGACACCTCACTCTTCCAGGAGTGCCTGGAAGTTGACTCCCTGGGAATAGAGGGTGGTGCAGGTTTGTTTTACAGGTGATTTGATGCTACATGGACAATCAGGAGGAACGAGGTTGTGTTTCTCCCTGACATTCACTGCATTTTCCCCAGCAGGAATTCATTCAGGAAATAAGTCTGGCTAAACTGCTTTTCAGGAAACCTTGGATTCTCTCTGCTTTTGCCAAAGATCCCAGCAGTGAGCCAGCTCACTCCTTGGGAATACAAGTGGGAGCTTTGGGTTTCTTTCCAGGAGGTTTGAGTCTCTAAGGAGGAAAACTGGGCAGGTGGGAGCCAAATGCTGCTTGTTGTTTCCACATTTCCATGAAAACTGGAGCAGTTTTGGCACTTGCATTCCGTCAGTCTTCACCTTCCAGCTGCTCCAGTTCACATGGAATTGGGCACTTAAGAGACCAAAACATCTCTTGGAAAAATGTCAGGGAAAATCAGCTGTTCTGGAAAAGGTTCTGTTCAGAGGCTTTTCCTGATCAGCACCTGCTGCTCCATTTTATTGGAATGGAATTTGGGGTATTTTCCCTGGACAGGGAAGGAGCCTTTAAGAGTTGCCCTCTGACTGGGATGGCTTTTTTTGGGGGAACAGCAAAGTGGTTTAGAGCTTCAAAACTCGGGATCGGCTTCCCAGTGCCAGTGTGTAAAAACCTGCATCTTTTCCAGTTCATTTTCCTGTTTATTTGCCTGTTGCTGTAGCATAACCACAGAATCTGTCTCAGCTGGAGCTGTGAGCAAAACTTTGGGAAAGGTAAGCACAATCTAGCCTGGTGAGGGCCTGTTGTCCAGCAATAAACACCCCCCACCTGTGGCACAGAGCTATTTCTGAGCCTGAAGGCATGTCGAGGGTGTTGCCATGGAATTCTAATGTAGAAAAAGGGAATTTTTTTAAAAGAGAACATTTCCAAGAGGTTATATTTGAAATATTTATTCCTGGTGAAACTCAGTTATTCCTGGTGACCAATGGAAAGAGGTTGTAAATATATTTAAACCCTGAGCATCTGGAACTGGAGCCGGGGAAGTTTTATACTCTGTGAATGTAGGGAAGTGAGTTACTGTTGAAGTGTTCTTATTAAAATATGGGAATATTGAGAACCCTGCTGGTGCCTGGATGGTCTTATCAGGTGGAACACTTTGGGACAGTGACAGGCTGGGAACATTCCTGGAGAAGAGAAGGTTCCATGGAAACCTCAGAGCAGCTTTCCAGGATCTGAAGGTGCCTACAAGGAAGCTGGAGAGGGGCTGGGGTGACAGCACAAGAGGAACTGGCTTCAAACCAAAAAAGGGGAAATTTATGTTGGATATTGGGAATTAATTCTTCCCTGTGAGGGTGGGCAGGCCCTGGCACAGGTTGGGCAGAGAAGCTGTGGCTGCCCCTGGATCCCTGGAAGGGTCCCAGGCGAGGTTGGACAGGGCTTGGAGCACCCTGGGCTGGTGGAAGGTGTCCCTGCCCATGGCAGGGGTGGCACTGGGTAGGCTTTGAAGTCCCTTCCAACCCAAACCAGTCTGTGATTCCAATCAGGAACTGAAGGAAATGCTACACCTGCTCACCTTTGTCATCACAGCAGGCTCCAGCCTTCGGTCTGTTCCAGAAAAACCACTTCTCCCTCCTTACATCCATGATTTTCACTTTATTCTTGTACAGAGTTACACGAAACATGATATTCCTGCTAAGGCCATTTCCTTAATAAGTTTTCCAAGTAGAGAGTGATGGAACTGGGGGGAATACAGCGGAGTAGTGGCGGATTGTCACCTGGAGACTGTCACAATTCACCATGGATACACCGGAGGACATGCTGGAGCCTACTCACACACAACTAACAGGTGTAGGGAACAGCGGTGGCAACAGACCCTTCTGCTCCACCCGCGTCCTACAACCCCTGTGCTTAATACTGACAGCAGGGAAAGGGAACAAAAAACACTGGGAAAAGTGGGGCCTCCCAGCCTGTGCTTCCCCTAATCCCGGCTCCACACGTGCTGGACAGACAAAGCCATTGCTAAGGGGGGAGTAAATCAACTACAGGGAGCTGGGACATCACCCACCCACCACTCTCCCAGCCTCCTGAGCCCGGGCGTTTCCATCCACCTGGGATTAGACCTATGGGAAATAAGGGAGCAGGAGGGACAGAGAAACACCAAACAGTAATAATTTGGCATGGATCAGCTTTTTTTGGTTTTCAGAAGCTCACAGCAGAGACCAAGTACCACTTTCTACAGCCAAGCCCTGCTCTATCCCAGTACCAAAATTCCAAGCTAAAGTGCAAAACCCCCAAATTCTCATTTTTTGCAGATAGTTTCAATCTTGGAACAGAAAACTGAGTGACAAATTGCACAGGCTCTAATATAGCCATGAAAAAAAGAGGCAGCTCAATCCTCTCGTTCCCCATACAGTTTAAAACACACCTGTACATTCCAGCAGGAATTTTTCAATGTATCTCCCCCTTTTCAGAGCAAACCATGCTCACCTGGCACCCAAATTCCAACAAGGCTCCCATGGGATATGAAGTCACAGCCCACACCTTTGGGGAGCTGGATCTAACGAACTGTTCCTAGCACACACCCAGAGAAAGGTAGAAAAATAGATTATTACTCGTGGGGTTACCCTGGGAGTGGAGGGATGGGACACACCACAAAGTAAAGTGGAAAATCCATCCAAGAAGAGCCTTATGTGGGATATGGAGATACCAACCAACCATGAACTGGGGCTCCATGAGGGCCAACACTGATCCCAGCACTCCTGTTCCCGAGCCTGGATTGCCATCGGCACTAGGGCAGCGTGGTGGGTGTGTGTAGGACCTTCCCAAATCCCAAAGAACCCCAAATCCAAGTGTATCCGACAGAGAGCCACCGAGAACCGGAAAAATGGGAACAACACAACAGGTTGGAAGCAATTACTTGTGCTGTGCTGGCCTGGACCAAATATGTACATGCTGGAATCAAGAGGAGAGCAGGAAAACCGGGAGCTGCGAGGGCAGGCGCCGGGTGGAGCAGGAGCAGGAGCAAACCCCAGGAGGAATTTCACCCTCCCGGCCTCACCACGGCGAGCGGAGCTAAAGGAACACACGGAGCGCTGGGAGTGGGGGCCATGGAATAAAGCAAGGGATGGGCCAGGTGTCCCAGAACAGTCCTCGGCGGGCAGGGGCGCCCGCGGGCGTCACTTGAGGTCCCCGTCCCCTTCCCCCTGGATGGTCTTCTTGATGCGCAGCAGCATCGTGGTGAGCCACTGGTCCAGCCGAGAGATGGAGTCAAACTCCTTCACCTGGCACCGGGAAAACGGGATCAGCCACGCACCGGAACCAGCGGAACGCAACACGGAATGTGGGGAAGGCACAGCGGGGAAAGATAAAGGGAAAAATAACAGAGGGAAAACAACAGGGAGGAGTAAAGGGGGGAAAGAGGGTGGGGAAAATGAGAGGGAAAAATAAGGGGGGAATGAAGGTGGGAAAAATGAGAGGGAAAAATAAGG
>VWZG01000559.1:386382-404332 GCA_013396735.1 Grallaria varia
TCCCTGGGGCGGGTCCTTCAGTGGGTCCCACTGGGGGCTGCCCTTCCCAGGGAATATCCCGCATTCAGGAACAGGCGCAGAGAACGCGCCTCCCTCGCGCCTGTGTCCTGCCCCCGCTGCCCGAGCACGGGGGCTCGTTCGGCAATGTCCCTGTGCGGGGGGAACCGCAACGTTCCCGGCCGAGCCTTCCCTGGGATGAGGGACTACAACTCCCGGCGTGCCCCGCGCCCGGCGCGACGCGATGACGACACAGGCCCGCGCCCGCCGTCTCCATGGCGATGCCGCCGCGTCCCGGTAGGCGCTCCCAGGGGAACGTCCCGCTCCGGGAACACCGGGAATGAATGGCCCTGGGAAAGGAAACCCCGGATCCGCTGCCCCAGGAAAGGCGGGTGACTGACCCTGTTTTGGGGCTGGGAGAAACAAAAACCAGGAGCCTTCCCCCAGCCAGGAGCCGCCATCCACATCCAAGCTCGCTGGTAAAACTATCCCACAATGCATCCCAAATAATCCCAAATTCTGGTTCCCTTTTCCAGGCAGGACAACATGGATCCCTTTTCTCTCCCTGAGCTCGGGCTCCCAACAGCAAACAGAGCTCTCCAGGGAATCCTCTGCTCCATGGCTGTGGAGCTCTGCCATCTCCTCCTCGCCCTGGAACGGGAAGGTGGGATTGGTGAGGCCTTTCCCAGTTTAGGGGAGAAGGCAGAAAAACTGGCCAAAGCCATGGAAGAACTCACTGGTGTCGCAGGAAGGTGAGTCGGATGGGAAGCTCAGCTGGATGGGAGTCTCCGGGTGGATTGTGGGGCTAGGAAGAGATGGAAAAGCTGTCAGGGAGCCTGCACCCTCAGGGAGAGGTGGGATTGGGAATGGGGAAGAGAACTGGGAAGGAAAAGCTGGGACAAAGCAGGGAGATGTGTTTGGAAGGGACGCTGCAAAGCAACACCTCGGCAAACCACGTTAAAGACCTCCCAAAGGAACCCCCAATTCCGTGGGTTTGTGGAGTGCTTTGGCCAGCGCAGAGCCCCGACCCACCGACCCTGGCAGACAGCAGGCACCTTCCAGAGGCAGCTCCCGGGGATCCCAGCCCAGCCCTGGCGTGGGAATGCTTCCCATCCACGCCGCTCCCTGGCCCACTGGAGCGCTGATCCCAGCCCTGCCATTCCAGGCTGGCCCAGGAGCCCACAGAGGAGGTGACCATGGAGGAGGTGCATCCCGTGGCCAAACCCCTGGTGCAGGCCGGGAGGGACGTGCTGCTGGCAGCACTCCAGCTCCAGGAACATCCAGAGAGCCCTCAGCTCCAGGAGCACCTGGCAGTGGCTGCAAAGGGGGCCCTCTCGGAGACAGCAAAGGTGAGCGGGAAGGTGGGAAGGGACACCACGTGGGGAAGCTCCAGCAGACCCACAGAGCAAACCAAACCTTCTCCCCACTCCTGCATGAAACAGGGCTGGGCACTCCTGACTGTGGATTTTCTGCCCTGTTCCCTGGTTAGCTCCTTCAGCAGGACGATGCCGCGGGGATGAGGCGGATCAGGCGGGCTGCCGGCCGGCTCCTCGAGTGCCTGCGTGTGCTGCGGGATGCCCGGGACACGCCAGGGCTGCGGGCAGCATTCCAGGCCTTTTCCAAGGCCACGCTCCTGCTGAGCCACCTCACAGCCACACACCTCCAGGAACTCGGGGACGGTGCTGCACGGAAGAGCTTGGCCCAAACTCTGCAGCTCCTCCACCAGTGCATTCCTTCGCTCCACGGAGCCGTTAAACATTCCAGGGATCGCCGAGCTGACCTCTCTGGAGATGACACTTTCCAGCTGACAGAGAGGACCATCAGGGAGCTCATCTCCCTGCTCACAGAGCCACGGGACAGGAGTGGGATCTTCTCCCAGCAGGTGACTGTGCTGCTGGATCTCCTCTCCCACCCAGACCTGCTGCAGCTCTCCCAGGGCAGGCTCAGCTCCCATGTGGCACTAATCATCCTCCATGGAATGCTGCTGGCAGACTCATCCAGGCAGGATCTGCGGCTGGAGCTGGTGGAATACTGCTGGGTCCTGCTACAGGTGTGGAAGAGCATCTGCAGCCACATCACCCAGCCAGAGGGATGTCCAGGACAGAACCAGGGAGAACATGGATTGGAGCAGAAATGTCACAGCATGAGGGAGGAGCTGGAAAACCTGGATCGGTCAGTGCTCAGGGCCACTCTGTGCCAAATCCTCGAGGGATTCTTTGCAGAGAAGGAACCCCTGAGGCAGTTGGTAGAAGGTGCCCTTGGCCTTGCCAGTTCAGGATGTTTCCCAGCAGGATCAGGAGGAATTTTAAGGAAGCTCCAGCCCCTCACTGCCGCCCTCTTCACTCAGGCACAGCAGATGCTCCGAGCGGCCGACCTGGTCCTGGCCAGGTGCACCAAAGCCCAGACTGCCAGAGAAATCCGGGAATGGGAGGAACACCTGCGGAGCCTCCTGGGCACCATCCCTTCCCTGCTCCTGGGAAGGAGCGGGAACGCTGCGGAGCAGCTCCAGGCCCTGTGCCATGCCTGGGCCAAAGCCACCGACGGCCTCCTGCGCTGCTTCGAGGACACGGTGGGCACACGGGAGTTCCTTGAGCTGTCCATCCAGGAAATGGCCAAGCACCAGGAATGGTGTGACGCGGCACTGGGACGCCGGGATCCCGAGGGATTCTCCTGGCACACTGCTCGCCTCACCGGCTGGGCACGCTGGGTGGTTGGAGCCACCACGCGGCACGTGGACAAGGCCACAGATCCCATCTTCAGGAATGGCTTGCGGGTGTGGGTGGATCAACTGGCCGACTCCATCCTGGTGCTGAGGGCAGTGCCAGCCCCGTGTCCAGAGAGGCTCTCCTGCCTCCAAAGCCGGGATGCCTTTTCCCAGGCAGTGAGCTGCCTCATGGACTCTGCTGTCCGTGTCCAAGCTGGGCTGGACGGCTCCAACCATCCAGATATCCTCAGCCCGCTCCGGGAGCGAGTGTGGAGCACCAAGGTGGCAAAGGGGCCAGGGCTCAGCCTGTCCCACGCTGGGATACGAACCAGTACGGATGAGGCCGCATTCCAAGGAGACATCCCAAGCCATCCTTCTTTGCCACCAGGTACCTTGCACCAGGATGTTCCACGGGAAGGGGGTGCCCACCCGGCCATCGTGGCTCTCCTGGCAGCATCCCGAGCCCGGGACACGGCCGCTGTGCGTGCTGCTGGCTCCGCCTTGCTGGAGCTCTCCGACGGCTGTGTGGATGCGGCGCGGGAAGTGCTTCCCGTGGCCGAGCCCTCCCAGCTCCGGGTGCTGGCACAGCAACGGGACATCGTGGCACTGACCCCACGGATCATCAGCCTGGCCATGGAGATGGCCCCCAGCCAGCAATGTGCTCCAGGCAGGCTGCTCCACATGGCACTCGGGCTCTCAGCAAGGATCCAGGACACCCAGGAGTGCCTGGCAGCTGTGGCAGGCTCGTGGAATGGTCTGTCCCAGCAGGTGCTTGGGTTTATCTGCTCAGGTGACCTTCCAAGAGGGAAGCAGGCTTTGGATGAGGCCATGCTGGGGTTAGCAGCAGCAGTGCAGGTGGCAGGAGACATTGCAAGTAGCAAGGAAAATCCAGTTCCCTCTGATGTCCGGGAGCGCCTTCTGGAGGTCCAAGTCAAGTTTTCCCGTGCTCAGCTCAACACCAAAGTGTTCCTGGAGAAGGCAGCATCCTTCAGGGGCTCCTGTGGGATAGAAAAGGCCGTCCTGGAGCTGCACAGTGTCCGGTGGGCTGTGGGCATGTGTGTCCTGCTGCATGCCATGGATCAGTTCTTGGGAAGGGATGTCCTGTTCCTGAGGGAGCTGAGCAGGGCTGTGAGGAACAAGCTTGGCTCGCGGAGCCTCTTGGCTGCCATGGCTGAGAATTCCCTGAGGCTGCAGGAGGCTGCCCGCCTCTCTTACTTGTCCTGCCCTGGAGACTGTGGTGCCAGGGAAATCCTGGTGCTCCGGGAGGAGATCCAGGTGCTCATGGAAGCACTGCTGGCTGTCTCCAACACCCTCCTGGTCTCCCCACTGCCTTCAGCCAGCTTGTCCATCCGCTTTGAGCTGCTGCAGAGAGATGTGGCCCTGAGGGCCAAGGCATTACTGCTCCACCTGGAGAGGGTAAACATGGAACAGCTGCACGTCATCCAAGACGTGGTTGGAACAGCCTTGTCCAGCCTCTCCCAAGAGGAGAGGGACAGCAGCATGGAGGCCTTTGAGGAGAAGGCCAGTCGGCTCATGGCTGATGTTCAGTGGGTCAGGAACACCCTCCGGGATGCTCTGGAGGCTGGCACTCAACAGCCACCCCAGGCCAGCCTGCTCTCCATGGCGGAGCACCTCCTGCTCCTCACGGCCGACGCCGTGGGCAGTGCCCGACGGAGCCTCCAGGACACCAGAGATGCCCCCTGGAACCCTGGGGACCCCCACCTGCACAGCGTGGTCTGGTACTGGTCGGCCAAGGCCCACTACCTCGTCACACAGCTCCGGGCCACCCGTGGCATCAGCACAGACGTCCTGCGGCGCATCATGGAATGCCTGCAGCGGGACCAGGGATTTCCAGGACAATCCAACAGCACAGCCAGGCTCTCCCCAGCCCCAGAGCCCAGTGGGGCAGCGGGAAGTCACCCACACAGGAGTGGAGGAGCGAGCGGAACCGCGCAGGAGGCGGATGAACCGGTACAGTGGCTCCTTTCCATATCAGCTCTTCCTGCAGGGTGATGGTGTGTCACTCCTGGTGCTCCCAGCACAAAGTGGCAATGTGAGGGATGCTGGCAGGGCCTCTGGAGGTCAGCAGTCTGACCCTGGGCAGCTCAGGTTGCTGGCAGCCCTGGAGCCCTGGATATCCAATCGGCATCAGCAAACCCATCCCAAACTGCTGTTCCAGAGAGGCAGGGGCTGTACCACTCTCCCTCAGCTCCCCACAAGCTCCCTCTGGGAATACCAGCAACTCCTGTCCCACAGCAAACACTGCTGGATGTCAGGGGCTGGGAAAGCCTTCAGCACATGACCCAAGTCCTCAGCAGAGCGGCTTTAGTTGTGCTCTGAACTCATTGTGTACTGTCAGCTCACGTGACAGCTGCTCCCATTTGGAGCTGGCTCCAGGGGCTTTGGATCTGGGAAGAAGGGCTGGTGGGGAGGTGGAATGGACCCAGCAGGGAGGTGAGCAGCTCTCTCACCTCCTTTTCTCACCACAATCTGCTTCAGAAGCGCCCAGGTGGAGGAGACTGTTCAGCATCGCTGTGTCCACACACTCCAGACCCGGAATCTGTTCCATTATTGTCCCAAAGGCACCGGGATGGCCCTTCCAGCCTCTCCCCTGCAAAGCACAAGAGTGGAAACTGTGACACACAGCAGGGTGGCCCCAGCAAGGTGTCCCAGGTCACCCAGGACATGGCAATGAGGATGGTCCACATGGCTCAGTTCCTGAGGAAGAAGGGCCCCATTGCGGTACGCAGCATTCCACCCCTCTGCTTTTCCCTCAGGATCACAAAGCCGATCCCAAATCCCTCGCTCTTGGGAAATACTCAAAATTCCTTCCTCCTGGTTAGATGTAAGCTTACCATCCCATCCTTTCCTCGTTCCAGGATGTCTCTGGGCCTCCTGGACCCTCCCCCATCCTGCAGGAAAAGCCTTTTTCTCCTTCTCTCCCCAATCCCATTGATTTTTATCCCCTTTTAGACCAAGGAGCAGTTTGTTGCCTATGCCAGGCGGATTGCTTCTGACGGGCAGGTGGTTGTCAGATTTGGGCACATCCTTGCCAAGCAGTGCCAGGACCAGAGATGCTCCACGGAGCTGCTCCGCGCCTCCGAGCACACCCACACCATCAGCAGCCAGCTCGGCATCGTGGCCAGGTGAGCTGCCAGACTCAGAGACCCCCTCTCCCGGGGTCATCCCAAGAGGGTGGGCTCCCATCTCCAAGGGGTGTGCCTGGTGGTCCCCAGAGGTTCTTGTGGGAGGTGGGTGTTGCCCTGAGTGTTCAGACACAATTTGGAGAGTTCCCTCTCCCCGCCATGTTTCCCCGCTCCGGTGGCGCGTGGCACAAGCTGGGTTTGGAGCAATGACACTGTGGGGATGTGTGATGTCCTTCCAGAAAAACCCTTTGGAATGACTTTTCAGGGTGACGTCAGTGACTGGTGAGAGCAGGGCCTCCTCCGAGCTGCTCCTGAGCAACGTGCAGAGCCTGGTGCGAGCCGTGCGGCACCTCCTGAGGGCGGCCGAGGGGGCCTGTGTCAAAGTGAGTGGGACACGGGGAATGCTGGTGCCAGGAATGCTCCAAGCCACACCCAGCCTGGCCTTGGGCACTTCCAGGGATGGGGCAGCCACAGCTTCTCCAGCCACACCAAAGGCTGAGGGCATTGGGTCCACGCTGTGGGGAGCTCCCCATCCAGGCGTGGCTATGGGAGCTGGGATCTGCGTGCTGAGGGACTCCAGCTGGAGCAAACATTCCTCCTGGAATGTTTTTATTTCGTGCCTTCCTGTCTTGTTTCCAAAGCCCACCAAGCATCTTCCCAGGCACTGATTGTCCCTGAGTCGCCTGTAGCTGGTCTAGTTCCCATTTAATTTTTGGACTGGGGAGCAGCAGCACCTTTGGAAATAGTCCCTGCTTCGTTCCCAAAAGCCAAACTCCCAAGAGGTTCCCATGCAGCTGCCATCAGTGGCCGACTGGTCCAGCTGGGAACAGCCTGTGGGAGCAGATTTTACCTGAAAACACTGGGAAAACAAGTACAGCCACGTTGTTGCCTCGTTTGGCAGCGTTTCCAGCTGAGTCCCATGCTCCTCTATAGTCCTACAGCTTTTCCTGGGATCAGCCTGTCTTTTTTGAAGGAGACACGTTTTTTTTTAGAATCCTATTCACTGTATAATCAGCCCCAAGGGTGACAAAGCTCCTCCTGTGTTAATTAATTAATTCCCCAAACTTAAAATTTCCTCTATTTGTCCATTTTTTATTTTGCTGATTCCAGCCTGGATTAATTAATTAATCTTGACTGTCTAGATCCCAAAGTCCTTTATGACCTGGAGATTTCCCTTTGGAAATTTCTCTGCTTATCAATAAACTGCACTCCTTTTCTCTCCCTGTAAGCATCTTTTTAAGCATTTTTAAACATTTTGAGCATTAAGAGGTAGGAATTCCACACGGACTGGCTGACATCCAGACTTTCCTGTCATTTAGGATGTACAGGGATATTTAAAACAATTATTTTGTCCAATAGGGTTTGGGACAACCCTCACCTGACCCTGAAGAAGAAGAAGTTGCTGCTTTTTGCCTGCAGTGGAAGAAAAATCTGTCGTGGCACAGAGCCAGGGAGGCTTTACATTCCAGCAGGGATGAGTTAGGGCTCCGCAAGACTCGGGAAGCAAAGGCTGAGCCCACCCTGATGGCTCTGGTACAAGAACAGCCCCCTCAGACCAGGAACATCCCAAAGCATCCCAGTCCCAGGAAAGGACACACAGCTATGGACAGACACCTGTAAAACCAGAGGGGCTTCTCATCCCGATGGCATTGGAATATCTGCAGTATGAAGGACTCGTGTTGGAGTGTTTCCATCGTGGCAGGAAAACCTTGGAAGAGGCTCCGTGGGGAGGCCAGGAATCTCCCGGTGAGTGTTTTACCCCCAGGTGCTGAGACAGGCTGGACAGGGCTGGGAGCACCCTGGTCCAGGGGGAGGTGTCCTTGACCACAGCACAGGGAGGAATGGGAGGAGTTTAAGGTCCTTTCCCCCTTAAACCACTCCAGGGTTTTATGATCCAGAGATGCTCAGTCTTTCTGCAATGCAGAGAGCAGACAAGGTCAGAGACCAACATCTTCCTCCTTCACATATCCAGGGATACTGCAGCGGGTACATTTTTATTGTGTCCCTGATCCTGCAGATTTCCTCTCACAACCCCTTCCAGCCCCAGGATTTTATCCTACCAAGTTAAACGTTCAATCCTGATGATCACCCACCTCAGAGCTTCCAGAGGATCCCAGAGGATGGTGGCACTGGCTGCTCCTGCATCTCTGGCTCACCACATCCATCCTCCACAGCCTCAGGGGCAGGAGTTGCAGGTGTCCAATAGAAATGCTGATCCATGCCAGGATCCTGTACGTACAGGAGGGGTGGAAATGAGCCTTCCCTGTGGAATACACAATCCAACACCACAGCAGATCACAAGTGGCTGGATGTACAGCCCATTCCAGCCCACCTCGGTGTCCCCACCTGCCTCTCAATCCCCTTCCCCATACCAGGAATTCCGTCACTGGCATGGTGGCAAGCAATCTCCTCCGTGTTCCAAGGGAGAGCAGCAGGCACACCGGAGATTCTGGGAAGCAAGCTGCAATGGAAAAAGCAGGGAGCATGGGTGGATGGAGGAGCAGAGTAGGGATGGTCCACGGGGACCTGCTGGACTCAGGGAGAAGGAAGGACAGAAGGAAGGAAGGAGTTACACTACACAGAGACAACAGGCTGTGAGGACTTGCTGGCCTTTGTAGCCACGTCCTATTTCCACACTCTTTTTCCCTGCTGGCTTGGTTTTTATGAAGAAAACCCTGCCCAGCCACACTTGTCACTAGATGGAAGATGTAAATTACGCAGGACTAATGAACTGCTCCAAAATAACAACCGAGTTCCACGCCTCTAATCCAGTTTTCCTGTTCAAAAGACCATAAAATTAATGCAATTTATGCTCTGGGAAATTAGGAAGGCAAATTAAAACCATGATTGCCTTTGGAGATGCCTCCTTTGCCACACAGGAATCAGCAGCTTCCCCTGGCTCATCCATGCAAGAAAACAAAGCCTCTGGGATAAACTTGACTGTCCCAGTGGAAGCGCCACCTGGCCAACAGACAAACCAAGAGGAAAAGACCATCACTTGGGTCAAGAAAGAGGAGGAAAAGCTCTGTGACCATCACCTGGCCAACAAACCAACCGAGAAGAAAAGGTCCAGGACCATCACTTGGCCAGCAAAGAAGAGGAAAAGAAGAGGAAGAGATTTAATGCAAAGAAACAATCCAAAGGGGTGGGAAGCAGGTGGCAACTGACCAGCTGGCAAGTGTTTATTGGAAAGGCAGCTGGCTAGGAACGACTACATTTCCTCCAGAGAAAAAGCAACCCAAAAGGCAGGACAAGAGGCTTGAAGGACAGTCGTTCACCCACAGAAATTAAAGACATGCAGGATGTTTCACAATGGAAAACAGTGACTCTCTTCCAGAGAGACCTCGGAACCAGGTACAAGGCTATGGGAAAAACTCACAAACCATCCCACTGCACTAAGTCCAGCTCTAGGCCCCCACTGTCCACATGGAGCCACCACCAGGGATTAACGGTACCCTTTTTAATTGTTTTGTTAAAAATGTCGTCGAGACACCATGAATACAAGTACTGCGGTTACAGCCATACAAAAAAAGCAATACAAATTAAGCAGCTGAATACAAAAATACGTTGAAATACATGAACACCACAATGGAACTCGGAGCACTAAATCCCAATCATATAGGCGTGGAAAAAAATTAAATAAAAACCTTTTTCTTCTCGTATTAGACAACGTAGTTTTCTCCACTTTGAACAGTTACTTTTTCTAGTTATGTACTTCACAATTTTTTCTATGTACAGCATAGAATAAAATACTTTTAAAAGATATGACATTTTTCATCCTCAATATGCGATAGAGTCTCTTTTACACTAATATTGACTGCAGGAATAAAAACTGTCCATGTCTTACACATCAACTCACTGGAAAAGGAGGAGCGACGGTTTCCTTGGGACTCATTTACGCAGGTTTTCCATCAGTTCAGGGGTTTGGCAGTCCTGGAACAGCGTCTCTCCTGGGAATTCATGTACATAATATTGCTTGGATCTATACAAATGTGGCAATCGGATCTAAGTGGTGGTTGGGAAGAGGCAGCTCACACATATACAGCTCTGGGGATTTTCCATGACTTATTTACAATGAAAGTGCTTTTCTCAGCTCTAACACGATCTGGGGGGGATTGGTTTCCTTTCTACAGGTCAATTATTAGTCTCCCTGAAATTGGAAAAAAAAAAAAAGGATTCTCTAGAAAATACCACAGCTTTGCAAACACTCGAGCGGACTGGAGAACTGTGTGTGGTTCAGGATTAGCAGCTGAAAAGTGGTGGGAATTATAATTTAAAAATAAATAAAGCCAAAAGAGGTAACCCAGGTACAAAACAGCAGAGAACTGCAGTATCCACAACGGTAAAAAGGCTCCAAAGCCATCTGCTAACAAAACGGGGAAGCGGTTGGATCGAAAGTCTTGAAAACATCTTTTAAGGATTTATCATCTGACTCCCCGTTGGGATCGTTCTCCGGGGTCTGTGTTACCTGTCCGGGCTGCCTCACCTGCCTGGGGTCGCTGTACTGCGGCCTGATTAATCCCGACAAAGCCTGGATCGGGAGATTATGCACGGCAGGAGCAGCGCTGGAGTGTTTAGCCTGAGATTTACTGGTGCTATTTGCTTTGTCTGAAGCAGCTTCCGCTGATCCTTCCGTAGGTTTTTCCGTGTTGGAGGCGGCTTTCTGCAGGGACGCGTCTTCTGTGAGACTGGGCTCGCTCTTACTGGAATTTTTCAAGATACTTTTTTTCTGGTTCTCTCCGTTCTCTCCCGAGCTGGCTGGAGCCGTGTCCGAGGCCGAGCTGTGATCCCTGGGATCGTACAAACTGATCCCGCTGAGGATGGAGCCGGGCGTTCCCAGCCTAACGCCGCTGGACGATAACTTGGGCGCGTACGGAGGCAGCGCATCGGGGTCGGGTTTCGGAGTCGCAGCTTCCGAGGGCTGCGATGAGCTGGCGGCAGCTCTGGCGAGCCGAGGGTCAAACTTGGGAGGGTGGGGATCCTTCCCGACTCCGTGGTGCGTGTCTGCGCTCGACAGTCTGTGGAGTCTGGGATCCACGTTTTTTTGCAAGCGGGGATCCCCCAGCTTGCTGGAGCTACTGGTGTGGGACTCTGCGGCCGGATCCAAGTAGCCGCTCCGGCCCGCGAGGCTGTTCTTGGCCTTGGCAGCCAGCCGGGGGTCAGCCGGCATCGCGTTGGGATGCGGATCGTTCTTCAGATTCCGCAATTTATTCAGTCTCTGGTCGGCAATGAGCGGAGGGAGAGGTAAATTGATGGAAGAGACGGGGTCGGGCTTAGGCAAAGGGATTGGGAGCAAGTCCTCGGGGGCCCACACAATATGCTTGGCAAAGTTGGGTTTCATCAGGGTCACGTCCATCTTGATGTGGCTGAACTGCCGGAGCTGGGATCGGGGATCCCTTAACGTGACGCCAGGCAAAGGTTCCAAGGGAATGAGAAAAGCCCGTTCCCTCAGCTCTCTTTCCGAGTCCTCATCATCATCATCTATCCCTTTCTGCTTGACTTTAACTCCAGCGTGGGCGTGGTGCAAATCCAGCTTGGCTCCCGCCAGGGAGGAGCCACCATGGCCGCCCTCGCTGACCTTGTGCATCCGTGGATCGCGGGCCAGCCGGGGGTCCAAGGACCCGGACTCCGAGGGTTTCCGGGGATTGGGCCTCGGAGAGGCCCGAAGTCTCGGGTCAGCAGTCTGAGGCCCCACACCTTTGTCTTTGGCCAGCCTGGGATCCGTAGGAATTCCAAGCATGTGCTGCTCCGTGGAATGTTGCTGCCGATTTCTGAAGTTTTCGCTTTGTTTCTTTAAGGTTTTGAGTATGGACTTAACACTGCTCCCCTCTTCCTCCTCACTACTGGAATACCAGTTGACATTGTCATCTAGAAACCAAAGAAATTCCAAAGAATTTAGATTACTGGAGCAAATAATCCCCAGGGAATCCGACACATTTACTCCACAATGGAAAACTTCTCAGTAAAATCAAACTGAAAATCATCACTCCCTGTGTTATAAAAACAGAATCTAAAATGACAAAGCTCCATTTAACCAAAGAACAGACATAACAAAAAGTCCTGGCAGTAGTGGAGATACTCCCAAGTTCTGCTGCATTCTCTCTCCATATCCATCAATATTAATTTGGGAAAATAACCAGCTTCCAAACAATTCTAACAGTACTAGTGAAAAAAACCCAAACAATTAAAATCTGAGTCTTGATGAGAGAATGAAAAGTAAAATGGCCCCTTAAAACCAGATAAATGACAAATCTGCCACCTTATCCAAATCCCCAGGTTTTTGGGAGAAGTCAAGATTCGGGATGGGAAAAATGAGAGTATTTAAAGGATATCACAGAGGGAAAAACACAGCTCTAGGAAAAAAAGTGGAGGTGCAACTGAAAAGCCAAGATCTAGGATGCACCTGCATTCCTGGCAGCAAGAAACCCTTCTGGATCCATCAGGTATTTTCTTTAATTACCAACCACAGAACCTTTCAAAAGTGCAAACTAGATCCACAAATTATCCACGGATCTTTTTCCTTGGAGCCAGGATAAAGCAACTGAGCCTATACTGAAATCCTAGAACAAGCTGGGAAGAAAGAAGAGCTGAAAACACTGAGCTGCTGCCTGTACATCCCAATAACGTGAACGGCGACACAATTTGTTCCGGGCTAATTCACAGCCAAAAACTGGGGTGAGAATTCCAACGAAACCCTCCTTACCTTCGTCTTTGCTCATGGCCCTCTGGCCCTGGCTGCTGGCAGCGTCCCCGTCGCGCTGGTGCTTCTGGCTGAGCCTGGCATAGAGGGCCTTCTGCATGGCCGGCAGAAAATCCGGCACATTGAGGCCCTGGTTGTGGCCCATGTGGCCGCTCATGCACTCCGACTCGCTCCCGCCCGGATGTGACTCCTGAGCCATGAGGTGAGCCTGGTGGTCTGTAAATTCTCCGTGCCACGCTCCATCTGCAGGAGGAACAAACTCCAATTAGCAGCTACCCTAGAGAAGCTTTCATAGCTATAGAATGTGGAATCATGGAATGGTTTGGGTTGGAAGGGACCTTAAAAGCCCCTTCCACTAGCCCAGGTTGGTCCAAGCCCCGTCCAACCTGGCCTTGGACACTTCTAGGCATGGGACAGTCACAGCTTCTCTGGGCACCCTGTGCCAGGGCCTGCCCACCCTCCCAGGGAAGAATTTCCCCCTAATATTCAGTCTAAATATAAAGCCAAATATGACTTTTACAACACAACTGGACACCACCAGCTGAAAGAGCTGGAACACAGAAGACATTCCAGGAGGTTTATATCCAAGTTTCTTGCAACAGATGTGCTTACCTCCAGAATTATTCGCTGGCTGGAAGTTATGCACGGCTTGGTGGGAATAGTAATTGTCGTAGAAGTCGGCTGGGTTCTGCATGGACTCATATTCCCCGGGCATCTGCTGGTACTGCGGCCCCGGGGGACAGTGGTTGTCCCTTGGCATGTTGACCATGTGTCCTTGCACGCCGGGGGAATTGTAGGAGCCCCCGAGCCCCGGCGGGGTGAGGGGTGGCCCCCCCTGCTGCCCTTGCATGGGCATCCCAGCCTGGTTCTGCGGGCCCATGTAGCCCGGGGGAACCCCCTGCATGGGGGGGCTCTGCGGCATTCCCGGCCCCGGCGGGCCTCCGCAGGGATGGTGCCCGGGAGAGCCGGGGTGCATCGGTGGCCCGTTGTGTCCCTGGGACATGCCAGGGCCCGGCCCCGGGCTGGAGCCTGGATTGTACATGTGCTGGGAATGTGGGTCGTTGCCCTGGAAGGGCGGCCTCGGGGGCGACGCGCTGTTGTAGAAGGTGGGTGGCCTGGAGGAGAAGAAAATTAAGGAATCAACTTTTGGACCTACAAAGCCTGACAGCCCATTGGCTCTCTCCTCCCCCTCCCCACTCTTATCTGACCTCAAGTTGGATAAAACTCCCAAAGGAGCACAATTATTTTCCAGGAGAGTTAACTACACCCATTCCATGTATCACAGAATTCCACAGAATCATTTAGGTTGGAAAAGACCTCTGAGATCAAGCCCAATCTTTGCCCAGTCACTTTGGACCAGAGCACAGAGTACCACTTCCAGTCCTTCTCTGAACACCTGCAGGGATGGGGACTCCACCACCTTCCTGGGCAGGCCCTTCCAAGGCCTGACAACCCTTTTCATGAAGAAATTCCTTCTTTAATGTCCAGCCTGAACCTCCCCTGGTGGAACTTGAGGCCGTGTCCCCTTATCCTGAATGATGACAAAGCTTGGCTGGAAGCACATTTTTTCCAATGTTGGCTCATCTCCATCAGTTTTCCTCAAGAAAAAGCCAACTACAAAAAGACTGGAGCAGGGAATGAACTGCTCCACCTGCAGGAGATGCCCAACCAAGAGCCAATGGAGTGACCTTCTGGAAGGTCAAGCTTTTCTATGGAATGCATTAAATAATTCTGGTATTAAATATTGGGCAGACCCTTAGCTTATCCCAGAATCCTGACAGGAGCAAAGACAATGATTAAATATTAAATGAGAAATACTCAGGAGAGTTCTACACTGAATTCCAACACCTACTTCTTCCCAATTTTGTGTGCCAAATCCACAGTGGGCTTCACGACTATTTCAAAGAGAGACGGGATTTTCTTATAATCTCCTGAAGGATCTTGGTAATTTTCCATGTCGGACTCGGAAAAGGGATATTGCTCTGGGGGGGTTGGCAGGAGTCCGACGCCAGGGGGGGGCTTGGGAAGAGGAACTATGCCCCGCTTCCGGAGTTCCTCCAGCTCCTTCTCATCTTCATTCTGGGGCTCCTCTTCATTATTCAAAACCTGGAACAAAGCCACGGCGCAAACATTCCATCAGTAGTCCAGTATTCGCAATTTAGTTTAGTCTTGCACCTCCCATTTAAATATTATTTACATATTTAAATAAACCACCTTCCCGTTACCTGCTACAAAACTACTGGACAACAATTCCCAATCAGGAAGAAAACTACTCCAGTAGCCAGGAAGGGACAATTTCCCACAAGTCCACTTCCTTCAAAGAGGAATTTTACGTGGGAGGAGTGGCAGGAGTTATTCTAAGATTCCTGATGTTTTTAGCATTGGATTCAGCCCCCTTTTCCGTTAAGGCCTGTTGGGCTGTGACTGGAGGGAGACAAGACTATCCTACATAAACCAGAGGTCAGGATTAGTGTCTGGATCCCTCACCTTATCCAGCAGCTCCTTCGTTTCCGCAGTCAGGGGAGCGTGAGAGAATTTGCACTTATCTCCTTGATAGCACTTGGCTCCTGTGTGGTAGAACTTGCAGGGGAATTCATGTAATTCAAGGAATTAAGGATTCCTAACAGTCTGGGAAGTTTAGAAAACCCAGCTGGCAGCTATCCCTCAAGTCTTCACCAGGAATTCACCTTTCCAATGTCAAAGGTTAAGAATTTTGGAAGCTAAAAACCAACTTACCTCTTACTTTCATTTAAGGTTCTCCTACTAATTACATTTCTGTGACCTTTGGATTTAATTTTAAAGTTATGATAAAAAAAGGTCTCAATGCCAGAGGAAAACACACAGAACAAAAGGAACAGATCAGAGGTTAAAAAATATGTGGATAAACATCCAAACTTCAAGGAGTTTTATCTTTAAAAATGTTACAAATGCTTAGAATTGACAAAACCCTAGTCATTTTATACTCATTTCTTCCTCCTAAGTATTTGAGCAAAAAAATAATCTTGCAATAAATCTACACAGTCTTTGGTGAGTCCCTTAAGAAAAAAAAACAACCACCCTTAAAAATCTCTTCTATCAAAATAAATACAAATAAATTAATAGAAAAATAAACTTTAAGTTGGATTTACAAGTGTTTTTAAAGGATATTATGCAAATAAATGCAGTTCTCTCCTTTGGTGCAGTAACCCTGGATGTAAAACTTGCAGATTTCCTTCTTCTTTTCAATCTCTGCATCGTGATCAAATTTACACTGTTCTCCCTATAAATAAAACAAAAACCAAGGAAAAACCATTACCCACGTGAAATGCGGAATAATTTCATTTCACGGTGAAAGAAGAACATCCTCCTCAGCTGAATTTAAACTTTTTATCCTAACGCTGAGTTGCATTATAATCATGTCCCTAAAAACCCTGAAGAGGAGAAAATTCCTGCGTTGAATTTCAAAGGAATAAACAGAGTGGTGACAGAAAACAAGCTGCTCTTACTGTCTCATGTCTTTTCTCTGCCTCCACCTTGGAATTTGCATAAAAAAGGCATTTAAACAAATATTTTCCTGAATTATTTTCCATATGCCCTGTTATCCACTAGGATTATTTTGCTGGGCAGGGAGTTTGTATATCTCTTTTAGGATTTATTTTTATGAACAAGATACCAAGTGCTCCTTCAGCCTCTTTCGAAACTGAAGGTGGCAGCAAATCCTCTTCTCAATGAGCCAAAAATAAACAAGAAAAACAGTATTTCCAATAATTTTTCCCTTTATTGTGACCATTTGAGGAAGACACAAAATATTCCACTTCTAAATCCTGAGGAACCAAGTAAAAGTGATTCACTCACTGGAGAGGCAGACAGTGGTTTAAGCATGTTTTAACAATCCCACTTTATATAGAGAGAAATCACTTAAAAATCAATGTTTCCAAATTAGCAGGGAACAAATAATATATTCAGGAATTGTTACCTATCTGCATTCCAGACTTGTGACATCTTTTTATCACGATAAAAAAATTTGTACCATTACATGTCATGTATTGTCAATGTTAAGTTTACGGTGCTGTCAGATGTTTTTAGTGTATTAGAATACAATAACTTTAATAGAATTAATAAATTAAATAGAATTTAATAGAAATTAAATTCAAAATGTGTAACAGAAGGGGATGTTTTTCCACAAATAATTCTGGTGGATTTATCAATAAATCCTCAAAACACCAGAAATCCAAAGAGGGAGTTGCAACACCCAGGTTTTCTTCAAATCAGCCAAGAATTAAGTAAAAAAAAAAAAAAAAAAAAAAAAATAAACAATGTACCTTAATCCACTTCCTTTCGGNGTTGCAACACCCAGGTTTTCTTCAAATCAGCCAAGAATTAAGTAAAAAAAAAAAAAAAAAAAAAAGAATTAACAATGTACCTTAATGCACCTGCCTTCGAGGAAATATTTACAGATCTGTTTGCCCTTGTGCTCCACCGTGTGCTGGTTGATGAACTCCTGGCTCATGTTCACCCATTTCTTCACTGGTTTGCCATCCTGGAAAAAAAAAAAAAAAATCCCTAGTTCACTGATGCTGCACAAACATCAGCTCCCCTGTGGTGCACTGGCAATGCAGTAACTGGGAATAAGGCCTTGAATTGCAGGTACCTCATGGAAGCCATCAGATCCCTTATTGCCTCCTCTCCCCCTTCCACGATCTTTACGCTTCAGTTTCTTTTGCATCCCACGCCCTCGGCCCACGTTGTAATTGTTCCCTCGCTGGGAAATGCCTGGAAAACAGGAATCACCTCTTTAAAGGATGAAATTACGGGAAAATGGTTCTCTAGTGACATCGTGGAACAAGTCAAACCTCTCCCTTTTTGCTGTTGGAAATGCCCTTTCTAACCAGCCCAACTACTTGAAATACTTGGTGCCAGGAAAGCCATCCCTGGCAGTTTCCCTCACCCAGGTCTCCACCCCGGAATGATCCACAACACAACTGCTGTCACCAGAATTCCCTTACCTTTCTGGATCCCTTTCATCCCCTGTTTCTTCACCGGTTCCTTTGGGAATGGAGGTCCCAGATCACCACTGGAGGTCTCCTTAGCTTGTCTGTACTGTTTCAACTGGTCAGCAAAATCCTCATCCTTTTCTTCATCATTGTAATTCCCAAAGTTTTCATCACTGTAATGACTGTAGTCGTCATATTCCTTACTTTTGACATTCTTTTTATGCTGCATTTTCTGGGAGGAACTCATGTAATTCCCTGACATGTGTCCATGCTGTAGGAAAGGGATTGCATTAGGAAGCAAGTCCGTAGTTTCAAACCCCACACTCCAGAATGTTGTAAAATTCCCTTTTCTGGGCTGTTTTATTCCCAGATTTGCCCCCCCCAAAAAAAAAAAAAAAAAAAAACATCCCTGGTAAAAGAAAAAACAGTC
>VWZG01000559.1:419144-440907 GCA_013396735.1 Grallaria varia
CCCGGGACACCGGCACGGCCCCGCGCATCCATCCCATCCCTATCCCGGGACACCGGCACGGCCCCGCGCATCCATCCCATCCATATCCCGGGACACGGGCCGGTCCCCGCAGGGACTGGGGTGCAGAGGGATGTCTTGCTCCCTGAAAAGCTGTTTCTGCCGCTGCTGGGACTAGCGAGCACCCCTGTGGGAGCCCCCAACAAACCCATCCTGGACCAGGACACTTGTCCCAGCCCTGCACCTTCTCCCAGCCCCGTTCTCCCTTCCCCAAGTCCCTGCACCCCTTTCCTCAGCCCTGCACCCCCTGCCCAACCTGGTTCTCCCCCCCAGGACAGGTGGGAGGTGCTGGACAGAGCACAGGGTCCGACTCTGGTTCCTGCTGAGCAGCCCCTGCCCTGGAAGCCGCAGAAATGCCCCAGAGGAGAAGGGGCAGCAGGGAAGGAACTCTGGCCCTTTCGGCCCCTCACAGACTTTCTCCATTGTTGTAACAGGACTGATGGTTCCTCAGCACACAGATAGGACAGATGGAAACCTGCTGTCTGGGAGAAGGGAAGGTGGGGGCACATACTGTTCCCAGTGGGGCTCCCGTTGCCATGTTCCACGGGGATATCTTGCGGCATAAAATCCCCCAGCAGGTTGTGGAGCTGGAGCCCAGACCATCCATAGAGCTGCCCATCCCAAAATGCTCAACAGATGGTGGAAAAGTGGGAGAAGACCAGGCCGTGCAAGGCTGGCTGCCCCTCAGGGTGTGAGGAGCCCCGGCCCCTCAGCATCAGGCACCCCACTCTGCTCTGGCCCTCGTGGAAGACAAAAATAATTACAGAAAAATAATGACAGGACGTAATCCCAGGCAAGAGCTCCTGGGAAGGGCCAGACTCCTCCAGGAAAAGCGTGCGGGAGATAATAAATAAAAGAGACGCCTGTTTATTAAAACCCCCCCTCTCTGTCCTTGTGGCGGGGCCCCTCACACCTGTCCCCGCGGCCCCTCCGAGTCCTCCCCGTGGCTCTGGGCGCACGGCGGCTCCGGCGCGGGCAGGGTGCCCGCCTGGCTCCAGTGGCTCGGGCCGTGCCCGGGTGGCAGCAGCGGGACGTGGGGCTCCTCCGTGGGGCTGCCCTGCTGCTCCTCCACCACGTACCTCGTCCCCCAGGGCCCGCCGGGGTGCACATCCACGGCCACCAGCGCCGCCTCCGCGCCGGGCGAGCCGGGCTCCGACGCCTCCCCGGCCTCCCAGTCCAAGTCCGCCTGCGGGAAGCCCGAATCCTGGGTGGAGTCCGGGCTCTGCTCTGGTGGGCTGGTGTTGATGTAGATGGCGTCCCCGGAGCTCTTGGCGCGGGGCAGGTTCTCCAGCAGCTTCTCCAGGTGGACTTTGAGCTGGGAGAAGGTGGGGCGGGTGGCAGGGTCGGCTCTCCAGCACGCAGACATGATTTCATACCTGGAAATCCAGAGAGGAGCGTGGTTAGTATGGAGAGTCAATAGAATCCCAGAATGGTTTGGGTGGGAAGGGACCTTAAAGCCCATTCAGTGCCACCCCTTGCCCTGGGCAGGGACACCTTCCACTAGCCCAGGTTGCTCCAAGGCCTGTCCAACCTGGCCTGGGACACTCCCAGAGATGGGGCAGCCACAGCATGTCCAGGCAGCCTGTACTTCTCTGGATTAGGGGAGCTATGGGGTTAATTCCCAGCTTCCCTCCAAACCGGGCAAGCCTTGAGATCTCCATTAAAACAAAACAAAAACAACTCCCTCTGCTCAGGCTGTTTCCAAGGGGCAGGGATTGATCAGCCCAAGCTGCTGTCAGAAGTCTCTTCCAGTGCAGCCCTGGGATCTGTTCCCTGGGAACACCCCAGTTCTGTGCCAGGGATGCCCAGCCCTCCTCTTGGCAGGTGCCTGCTCCCAGGCTGGATGTCAGGGAGCACTGGGAGCTCCCAGCATGGCCCCGCTGGGCACTCGCTGCTTCTCCACCCTGGAGCAGGCGGGATCTAAAAGGTTCCTTCAGTGCTTCCTTCAGGAACAGGCGCTGGAGGAGAGCCTTTTAGGAAACATTGCACAACTCAGCTTATCCGGTTTGGATTCTTAGCCGTGGAGGGTTAAACGTTCTCAGCTCTAATGGCACCAGAGGAAACTCAGGAAGGAAACTCAGGAGAAAAGCCTTTGCTGAGCTGCTCAGAAATCCAAAGGTTTGAGGTTTCCACGTTTTCCCTTTCCAGATATATAGGTTTGAGACCACAAAGGGGCCCTAGAGGGAGTTTTGTAGGGCACAGAGGAGCATCACCAGCCAGGATCTTCTGGCCAAAACTGTTTTAACCAAAAAATAAAGAAACAAAATACTAAAAAATCCTGTCACCGATTGCTCCTGGTGACCTCAGCACATCGGTGCAAACCCATCGCTTCTCCCTGGGATACTTGGGGATTTTTGCCTGGGGTTCAGATACTTTTCCCTCCCTGGGTGACACTGCTGTGCTCCAGGACGTGGCTTTCCTTGGGCACATCAAAACGTGGGAGACTGTGCAAATACGAAGGAGTTGATTCCCAGGATACCTTCACTTAAAAGGTGTTAGAGCCCAGGAAGGGGGTCCTGGTACTCACAACTCATCCGAGCAATCCTCGGGCTTTTTGAGGCGCTGCCCATGGAAGAGGAACTCGTAGATCTCGTGGTTCTGCACCCCTGGGTAGGGCGTCATCCCGCGCGTCGCGATCTCCCACATCGTGACGCCGAAGGCCCACTGCGAGGACAAAGGGAAAGGACAGCGCTGAAAGGGCACTCCAGGAGGAATGAATGACCCTTTTCATGGGGAAAGGTCACTGCCTGGCATCCGAGGCACAAAGGGCAGAGCTGTCACCCTCCCAAAAACGGGGAATAACGGGCACTGGCATGGCAGGGGCGAGCAGCCTGCTCAACAAACCCGTGGCAGGAGGCAGTGAAAGGTCACCCCCGGCCTCCTGCTCCTCTGGCATTTCCAGGGAATGACAACAAGCGGAGCACAGCGCCGCCGGAGCCAGGGTGTGGCTCCCAGCATTTCCCCCATCCACGAGGACCTACCACGTCGCTCTTGGTGGTGTAGACACGGTCAGCCAGGGACTCGATGGCGATCCACTTCACCGGCATCTTGGCTATGCGGCCCTGCCGATAGTAATCCCCACTGTAGATCTTCTTGGACAAGCCAAAGTCTGCCACGCACACCGTCATGTCATCCCGCAACCTGCCGGGGGGAACAGGCATGGGAACAGCTCCAGCCTGGAGCACAAACCCCAGGCTGAGCTTTGTCTTGCCAGACCGAGGGAGGTTTTATGGGAGGGAGCCCAGTTGGGCTGTAAATCCACAGGGTTTCCCACTGGTGTTCGTCTGTCTGGGATGGAGCAGAGGAAAACAAACTCACATGCAGTTTCGAGCCGCCAAGTCCCTGTGGAGAAAGTTCCGACTGCTCAGATATTCCATCCCCAAGGCAATGTCCACCATGAACTTCACCAGTGTCTGCAGGGGCACAAACTGGGAAGGGAAGGGAAGGGAAGGGAAGGGAAGGGAAGGGAAGGGAAGGGAAGGTGGGGATTAGACAGAGTGTGGCCCTTGGGAAGCACATGTGGTTTGATCCAAAAGGCTTCCCCATCCAAAGCTGACATTCCAGTGATTCCCCTGACCTTGGAGAGCACCAGGAGCCCAAAGGAGCAGGGTGTCATCCCACAGACTGGGCCATTCACAGAACCACAACCCTGCAGGAGCTGCAGAGGGGCATTCCCTTCCCACCCCAATGCCACCTTGCTCCTGGTGCTCCCTACCTGTGGGGCCATCTCCAGGCGGGAGCGGAGCAGGAAGCTGTGCAGGTCTCCGTATTTCATGAACGGGAGGATCACCATGGGCTTGGGCACCTGCTGGGAGCTCAGCTCGATGCACACTCCTGGGAGACACAGACAGCTTGGAAAAGGCACCACAGGCCCCCACGGACATCCGTGCACGATCCAGGTCGGGCTCCCCAGCCCAAATCCCCACTGGAAGGTGGGAAGTGACATTCCATACCTAGGAGCTTGATGACATTGGGATGGTCAAAGTCCTTCATGCACGCTGCTTCGCTGAGGAACTCCTCTATCTCCCTCTGGGAAAAGTTATCCACTGGGAAGCAGAGAGAAAGAAGGAGGTTTAACACGCAGAATTGCTGCTGCCACCTCCCTTCAGGGACCAGGATTGCTCCACCATCCTTGGGTGTCTGATATTCAAGTGTCCCTTCCTGGTGGTACCAGGAGATGCGGCAGAGAGGCCACAAAGTGGTGACAGGATGCTGTTCCTGGGAGAGGTAGCTGGGATGTCAGCATCCAGTGGGATAAATAACCTCAAGTCCTGGGAGGGCAGGGAATAACTTACACTTCATGGTCTTCACAGCCACCTTCTGTGGGACACCTTCGGGCTGGCTGAGGCGTCCCTCCATCACTGACCCGAACTCCCCTGTGCCATGGGAAAGAAGAAATCCCTTTATCCACATCCCAATGCATCACCTTTCAGGACACCACCATGTCCCTGGAAAGATGGAGCCCTCATCCCCACAAAGCTTGGGGAAGGCTCGTTCCCCATCAGTGACACAAGGGGGACAGCCTGGGCTCGTGGAAGGTTCTCTGCCTGTGGCAGGGATTTGGAATGAGTTTTAAGGTCCCATCCAGCCCAGACCATCCCTGGATTCTGTGATTCCACAAATCCGGGTTATTTGGCTGTCTTGTCCCACCATGTCCCCACATCCTCTGGGGCTGGAGCTGGGGATGATGTGAGGACCAGTGGCAGCCCCATATGCCATATGTTCCCTCCCAGCTCTCCACTCACCCTCTCCCAGGACCTTCCCCAGGCTCAGGGTGTTTCTGTCCACAACAACATCCTGCAGCTTCTGCTGGAGCTCCCTGCTGACTCCCAGGCTTCCCACTGCAGGAGAGGGGGAACAGGAGCTCAGTCACCTCCAACCTGCTGCTGTATCCCCCCGAACCTCCTTGCAGAGGGACAGAGAGTTATCCTTACATGTGAGTTCCACGGCTCTCCGGCAGTAGGACTTCTTGGCTGTGTAGTTCACTGCCAGCTCCAAGTCATTCCCACTGAAAGCATTCCTGGTGGGACAGAAACACATCTTGCTGGGACATGTGTGGCTGAGGGACCATGGCTACCCCTGGGATCCGTAGGAAAGGAGGAAATGCACGGTTCATTTCCCTCTGGCTGGCTCAGCTCCATCGCCTACAGCATCCCAGCAAAACAGCCGCTCCACAAACAAGGCTCAGCTGTCAAGGAGTGTGTCACAGGTTTTTGGGGGGAAACAGGATACTCATTTCCTACTCCAGGAGCAGTCTGTACCTGTAGGAATGCTGCTGGAGACGTAGCACAGCCCCACCAGTACAGGGCCCTGCCAAGGTCTGGCTTTGGGAAGCAAAAACAGAGCAGGATGCTCTGGAGCTGGAGCTGGGAAAAAGGGGCAATGCTACACCAGTTAGGAAAGGAACCCTTACACACTACCAGTTTCCAAACTGGGAGCACGGGGCAGTTAAAGCCACTTGGGAAGTCACTAGGATGAAAGAGTGGTGTTGGCTTATTGTGAGAGAAAACAGCCCTTTGTCTGTGTTATTTAAATAATGCTGGGCCATCAAAGCTGAGGCTGGAATGAGGCAGGAGGGGTTTCTCTAGGCCACAGGATCATGGAATATCCTGAGTTGGAAGGAACCCACAGGGATCATCCACTCCAGCTTCTGGCCCAAACAATCCCACCCTGTCCTGTTGTCCTGGAGCTCTTGAGGCCTTGAGGCCATGTCCACTGCCCTGCGGAGCCTGCTCAGTGCCCAACCACCCTCTGGGGGAAGGACCTTTTCCTGAGATCCAACCTGACCCTGCCCTGGCTCAGCACCAGCTCCCTGGGTCACAGAGAGCACAGCTCTGCTCTCTCACCTCCGTGTCAAAACGCCTCCCACCCCGAGTTGCACAAGTTTACTTCCCTTTAAAAATCGGAATAGTGAGCGAAAGGTAAACGAAAAGTGAACTGCTGTGTGAGGAAGAGAAGGAAATACCAGCACTGCAGTAAAAATACACTTAGTGCCTCACCACAGGCATAAAGCATGCCACTTGTGGCAACACCACCAGTCCTGGAGATAGACACCTCGTTCCCAAATCCAGCCCGTGCTGCTGGCCATGCACCCATCCACTGGGAGCTGCCCAGTTTGCCCTCTCCTTACCCATATTTTGTTTCCACGCATCGTTTCTGGATGATCACTGACAAGCAGAGGATGAGCCCCACGGCCACGGTCCCACAGATGAAGCCCAGGGCCACGACAAAGGAGTCAGCGTTCCCGGAGGCTGGAGTCGAAGAGGGGGCTGAGGTTACTAATCCTAAGAAAATATCCTGTTAATGGAGCCGGGGGGAGAGTCAGCCTGCAGCACCTGGGGCTCAGGGAGGGACTCCCAGGGGCTGGATCCCAGCACAGTGAGGGTTACATGGGAGAAGAGGGAATGCCTGTGGAGAGCAAGTCTCTCCTGCTCCCAGGTGACAGTCCCTGGTCCTTGGCTTGACAGGGAAAGTGCCCAAATTGGGGTGGATGCCAAAGGGCCTCGTCTGGACACAGGAAGAACACCCTGAGTGCTTCCCATCATCCCGCCCTGCTCCCACAGGCAGTGCCAGGCCTCTCCTTACCACTGCCAGGGATGAAGATCTCCACAGGCAGGCTGAAGGGTCCCACTCCCCCCTTGGTGACGGCGGCCACGCGGATGGAGCAGGTGGCGTTGGTGGCCACCACGGGCAGCACGGCCACGCTGGAGTTGAGCCGCACCACGGCGGAGTCATCCTGCCAGAGAGATCACAGGGAGAAAATCCTGGGAGACCTGCAGGCTTACTGAGAGTCGTCCCCTTGGCAACCCCTGGAATGGCTTTGCTTTCCCAGCCCAGAGGAAACGCAGCACCAGGCTATTTAGGGAGAAGAATGGCCCTGTGTGCAAGGGCCGGATGGCATCGGGAAAGGAGCTGGGCAGTGTTTCCCGTTCGATCCTTGTAGTTTTATCCCTCTTTGCTTCTCAACAGCAGCAGCACCAGCAGCCTGAGCCAGGGAAGAGGCAGGAAAGGGACCTCACAAGGAAGGGAAAGGCTCTGGCAAGGTGGATGACGACCCTCAGCTCTCCCTGTGGCCAGTGGAGCCCTGCGAGCCTCGACACCCACGGAGCCTCTGAGCGCTCCTGGTGGGATTGTCCAAATGCTCTGCCACAGGAAGCAGATCTCAGGGCAGATATTTTCTGCCTGTGGTTTCTGTGTCAAGCTAATTGTATTTGCAGCTTTAAGGATTGTTTCCCTGTCTGGTGCCATGACAGGAGACAGCGTGTCCCATGGAACAGGCCTTGGGAAAAACACGGGAGTCTTTCCCTGCAAATTCCCTGTCATTTCCTGGTTGTTTTCAGCTCAGAAAGTGCTGCTGCTGCTCTCTGCCGATTTCCAGCTGCAAAACATCTGCCCAGCTGTGACCAAAACATGTGGCAGGCTGTGCCCGGCAGAGCCTGGCTCCTTCGTGAACAGCCCACAAAGAAGCAGGAGCCAAGAGGGATCACTGGGAGAGAGAAGAGATTCAGGAGATGAAGGGGATCAGTAAACAAGGAGGAGGAAAAGGAGTCAAGGGGGATCTATAGGAGAAGAGGGAATCAGGAGACCAGGGGATCTGTGGGTGAGGAGAAGGGAATCAGAGCTGCTCAGAGGGAACCAGTTTCTGTTCCCAGTCCCACCAAAGCCACAGAAACGGATGTGAAATGCCCCAGGTCTGGGAATATTTCTCCATCCCCAGGCAGTGGTGGGAGCTGGGCCCCACTGTTGCCTCCATTCCCACATGCCTGCCTTCCTCCAGCATCCACATGAGATCCTTTCCCTAGCAGCAGCCTAAAGATGCCCCGGGATCCCTCCCTATCCCAGAGGCTCTGCTGTGTCAGCTGAGGACAGACCCTGCTGATGTCACAGACAGTGAGTGCAAAGCAGCACAGACCTGCCAAACTGGATGGTTTTTTAGGAGTTTTGTGGTCATTGAGGAATTTCTTCAAGTCCCAGATCCGGCAGCCTTGGCTCAAACAAGAGCTGCTGGTTGAAGAGTAAAATAAACCGAATTTCTTGAGTTTTCCTGGTTGTGGAGAGACCTGCAGGTGGCCCTGTGACACAGAAATCCGGCTTCCCCCTGACTTATCCTGCAGAACTGGTGGTTGTTTTGGGGCAGTCCATATTTAGCCTGTCCGGGGCCAAAACTCAGGGACTTTGTGAAAATGATTCTGTGACACATAGCTGGAAAAGACCTCCAGGATCATCAAGTCCAGCCTTTCAAGGAGCTTTCTGAGGAGTCAAAGCTCCACTCGAGATAAAGCACGTCATTATCATGCCTCAGACTCACAGAAAAAACTGAGAACTGCAGAAAATCTCCTTCTATAAGCATTTGGCTGGGGAAATGGATAAAAAATAACAACAACAACAACAAAAGTCTCCCAGGGCTTTAAAGGGCAAGGCCTGGGTCTGGCCCTTCTGCTGGACAGATGACAAAGCCGTCAGCACTTTTTTTCCATGCTGGTCACAAGACCAGAACATTGTTTCCCTGGCTTCGTTCAGCCTGGATCTATATGGGCTTTTTTCCCCAGAGGAGCAAAAGGAGAACTGAAAATGCAGCATCCTACAAAATTAGGGGGTGAGTCAGCGTTTGCACGCCGGGTTCAGGCTGCCAGCCTGGCCCAGAGGAAGCCCAAACCACAGCGCAGAGGTGACAACTGGACACATCTGGGCACTCACCCAGAGGCTCCTGCCCTCTGGCATGGCCTGGGTTGAGGATCTGCTGCCCAGAGCCAACCCCACCCTAGAAAATTCCTGCAGGCTACTTCCCAAATCCTAGAAAAGGCAAGCAAGGGTTTTCCAGATGATTTCACATGCTCACGGACAAGCCGTTGGCCCGAAGCATTCCCTGAGCTCTGGAACTCTGTGCTGTGGGTTTGCAGAGGAGTTCGTGCATGGGATAAATCCCATCTGACCAAGGAACACCTCAAAATCCAGGGAACACACTCTCCCCCACGCCTTTGATTGACCACAGGGCCGTGAGTTACATAAACACACAAGAGAGATAGTTTGTATGGCACAAGTCCAGCTGGAAGCACAAGACAGCCCAAATAGGCTCCAAAAGAATATATGGAGGCACCAAGACCAATGTGAACATTCCTGACAGGATTTTTTCAAGGCTGCAGCCATTCCTCCCCATTTCCCCAGTGACTTACCGTCCCCTTGGAGCTCTGCCACCTGTACCACATGTGATAGCCCTGAAGCTCCCCATGGATCCTGCCCAGGGGCGGCTTCACCCATCGGATCTCCAGCGAGGAGCTGGATTCATTGAGGGACACGGTGACGTTCAGCGGCGGCGTGCTCGGAGCTGCAGGGATCAAAGGGAACGGAGGTGAGGGGAGCAGAGTGAATGGGTGAGGGGTCTGATGGAAAATGAGCTGGAGATGACCAGAAATCCCATGGGATTTCCTACATCCCATGACGGCCGATGGGAAAAATTCCTTCCCCACCTTGTGAGCAACCATGACTCTGGAGCAGCATCTCATCCAGAGTCCTGCACAAAGCACAGCTGCTTTTCCCGAGGCGGGGAAACCTTTCCCAGTGTCCACTGCTCACTGCCTACCTCCCTCAGTGGTGCTGGTGGATACCCAGGGGCTGAAGGGCGACCAGCCGACCTCATTCCTGCAGGAAACGCGGATGTTGTAGCTCTCCATGGGCTCCAGCTGCTGGATGTGGTACCCGTGGGGAGGCACCGAGGTGCTGAAGAGCAGAAGGGAGACATTGCCTCCTGGAACAGCTTCCTCGACCTTAATTGACAAATGGGCCCACAAACAGGGATTAGTCAGTGAGAGCCTGCAGGGAAGCAGGACTCTTACATGGGAAAACAGGATCCAGAGCCCTGCCTCCCATCTGAACCCTGCAGGGCTTTGTTCCTGCGTGCTGCAAAGCTGGTGGCAGGACACTCATGGGCTCCAAGGACAGGGGTCCAAGACATGTGGAAACAACATCCCTGCCATGGGGACATGGAAGAGATGTCAGGAAGGAGGAGGGATGCCAGGAAACTCAGAACATTCTGTGAAAGGAGCTCCAAATAAAATGACCAGGCAGCACATCCCAAATAAAGTCCTATTTTTGTGCAAGACATCATCAGAAAACAGGATTTATCACCATCATATGCCACTGGATTAATCCCAGACCTCATCAAGTTCCATTGTTACACTTAGCAGCAAGGAAGAATTCAACATCCTGAAACCAAGTCCTGCTTTTTGCAGGACTCAGAAGACAAGCCAACTCACAGGACACCTTTAAGGACCTGCAGTCCTCTCAAAAGCCTCCATCCATGGTTTTGGGGTGGCAGGAGACCTGTCCTTGTGCTTAAACAACAAAAGTACCCCTGGGGCATCCCAGGATGGTCTCAGCATCCGTGTTTTCCAGTCAAAATGACCTTCAGCCTCAGGTTGTCCTGTCTTTCCATGGAGAGATTCCCAGAAACACTCCAAGTAGCACTTTGGGAGACTTTGTTAGCCTGGAGTTGCTGCAGCCACACAGTTTTCCTGGTCAAGCACTTCCCAAACCAGCAGCCATTTGGAGGGGCAGGTTTCCCTCAGCTCCCCACTCCTCACAAATACTGGGAAGGAGCTGAAGGGTTGGCTGTCCCCTGGACAAATCAGGGAATGCCACCTCCATGGGCAGAGCCCATGAAGAGGTCCCCAGGCTGCCAGGAGATGCTCCAAGGGAGGCAAGCAGTGACCAGGGAACACACACAACACTCCTGAAAGCACTGCCGAGCCCGCTCTTGTCCCAAGCATCCAGATCCATCCTCAGCTTGCCTTCTGGAGAGAGCCCACCAAATCCACGGACTTTTTAAGAAAGTCGGGATGTTTGCAAAGTGAAACAGTTGGAACATGGCAGGTGGGACAGATGCGACTGAGTCACTCGGTCAGGGGCATTATCAAAGGGGACAGGAGCAAAAAGGCTGAGTCACGGCTGTGTTTTTGCCAGCAATCAGCTCTTGTTTTCCACTCTGAAAGGCTCTTTCCTACTGACACGCCATGAATGTTAAGTCAGAGGAAATTCCTTGGCTCTCCACCCCGCTTCCCAAGCTCCAGCTGGAAGGCAGCAGCGGATACCATGCTAATATTAGCTCTGGTACCTTCGCTCCCTGGAACTGCTTTCACTTTTACCTGCCTTCAAACATCTCCTCCATCCACGTGTTATCTCAGCTGGAGTGGAGATTATCCAGGACAAAAAACCACATCCACGAGAACAAGCAATGGACTTCAACTGGGAAACCCAGCAGCCAAGAGCAGGTGGAAAACGCCTGCAGGGCATGGAGGTGGCATTCCCTGCCTTGTCCAGGGGACAGGCAACCCCTCAGCTCCTTCCCAGTGTTTGTGAGGAGTGGGCAGCGGAGGGAAACCTGCCTCTCCAAACCCCAACAGGAACGCTGCTGGTTTGGGAAATGTTTCACCAGGACAAGCGTGTGGCTGCAGCAACTTCAGACTTCCCAAAGAGCTACCTGGAGCATTTCTGGGAGTCTCTCCACGAAAACGACAACCTGACTGTCTTGCCCATGAGGAAAGGGACTCCAGGAGAGCTGGGGAAGGACTTTGGACAAGGGCATGGAGCAACAGGACAAATGGGAATGGTTTCAGTGAGAGAGGGCAGGGTTAGTCCGGGTACTGGGAAGGAATTCCCCGTGAGGCCCTGGCACAAATTTCCCAGAGAAGCTGTGGCTGCCCCATCCCTGGAAGTGCCCAAAGGCAGGTTGGGCAGGGCTGGGAGCAACCTGGGCTAGTGGAAGGAGTCCCTCCCCATGGGACATGGGCGTCACAAGATGATATTTAAGGCCCCTTCCAACCCAAAACATTCCAGGATTCTGTGAAATCCATGCAGTTAATGCCAAACACCACTGACTTCCACCTGCCTCAGAGCATCCATGTGAGGCAGGCTGCAGGGACACGGGGAATTGTGGATGGTTACCTGGACACTGCAGCTGTTGAAGGCAGAGAAGGCATCAAAGCCTGGCTCCCAGGATATCCCGATGCCGTGGGCTGTCCTGTTGAGGACATGCACGCTGACTGGTGCAGATGGGATTCCTGCAGGGAGAAAGCAGGGACACTCAGCCGGAGGCCTAAGCACACACATGGCACCTGTGGCTTTTCCTTGGCAGCTCCGAGGGCTCAGGAGTGACCCCCAGGTACTGCCCTGGCTCTGGCTGCAGCATCATCCTCCATGAGAGTCCTGCAGATGTGCCGGACCACCAGACAGGGAAGCACAAAAAAAGTAATTTTCAGGATGACTTTGAGTGTGTTCTGTATTTGTGAGCACTCTGAGTTGCCTAGAGGAAATGACATATTTTGGGGAACACCTTCCTCATATTGCCAGAGTGGCTCCCATTAGGAATGTCAGCAATTTCCACCATTTCCTGTGGAAAATTGTGAGCTTTTGTGAAGGAAGGAAAAGAGTGATACAACCCTTCCTAAACCCAGGGCTGACAGCTCTGCTTTCAAATGCACTTTTGGTTTCCTCTCCCAGCCTGGGATGACCAAACCACTTCGAGTGACTGTGCTGTGACATGGTTCCCACTTTAAATTTAGGATTAAAACAGGGAAAAATGAGTATAGAGTCCTAAATGGGACCTCCCTGAGCTTGTGAGGGATAAGTGCTTGGAGGGCAGGCCAGCTCCTGCTTGGACATGTGGGTTGGGCAGGGAGAGGGAGGTGCTGTGGCTGACCTTTGATGTTGACCTGGCCAGGACTGGACGCCGTGAGCCCTTTGCTGTTGTGGGCCTCGCAGCTGAACAGTGTTGTTTCGTTGAGTCCTGCAGGGAAAAAACATATCCCTGTCCACAGGGCACGCACCAGATCCCAACAATTCCCCACCCGCTGCTCACTGAAATCCCTCCCACTTTCCTTCCTTAGACCTTGTTGTTCCCAGCGACACGTAAGCCCTTTTATTTCCCACTCGTGGCACATCTGCTGGGGGTGACCCCACGCCCCAGCTCCCCCCCATTACATGCCAGGAGCACGCGTGTGCCGCCGGAGCAGGACCCGGTATGGCACATCCCTACGGGGCCGTTGCACAACCTCCTGAGGAAGGACTTGCTCTGCCCTCGAAAGGGGAAAGGCAAAAAGCAGAAGAGCCCCCAGCCCGGGTCAGATGACTGATGGCTTGTCAAAGATTGCTCAAAGCTCCAGCTGATCACAGAGAAGGACCCCTGGAAATACCCAAGAGGGGATGGCTGCTGGCTTCCCCCTGGGCCCGGGATTTCTGCCTCATGCCAAGGATTTCCTGGAGGTGCCTCCTGGTTGCTGCTGCTGTGGATGTGCCGAGTGCTGGCTCATCCCAGTGCTCCTGGGCCAGGAGGGACCGTTCCAATGACCCAACGGAGTGTGTGCCAGCCGGATGCAGGGACATCCAAGAGGAGTGAGTCACTTCTTCCGGCTTTCACTGCCCTTTAAAGGCCGCCTTTGGGTGCCAAGACCAGTCAGTTATAGCCTGACTGTGAATTTACCAGTGGCCTTCTCCCCACGAGCCAAGCACGAAATCCCCCCTCGCTTTTGCCTCTGCATAGTGGGGTTTATGGGACACGAAGGATTTTTCTCCCTGTGCTCCACTGGCTGGAATGTGGACAGGCTGCTGGGACCACCCTAAGCTTTTCCAGAGACATGGACAGGGGACCACCAGTCAAGCAGCCCAGGAGAGCAGCAGTTTCTTGTTGGCACCACCACACGCTGGAGGATAAATCTACTTCTTGCTCAGGAAGAGTCACTCAAGTATCTGCCTTGTCCAAGGAAAACATTTCTGGCAGCAGCCAGAGGGGGTTGGATGGGCCTTCCTGGGCCATTCACTTACAAGTTGGCCTCGATGATCCTTGTGAGTACCTTCCAACTCAGAACATTCTGTGATTTAGGAGGGGTGCCCAGGGCTGTGACAGCACGTAGGGACACAGCCCCACCCAACAGGAGCGTGAGGCCACAGGGGCCAGCTCTGAGGTGGCACAGGGCACCTTCCCAGTGCCACAGCAGGGACACTCTAGGCTCACCTGGCACGGTCAGGACTGACGGGGAGATGTGGGGCTCCTTGTTGACCTGGATGTTGTTGCGGAACCAGAAGATGTGCACCGGCTCTGGGGGGCCCACGGCCTGGCACGTGAGGTTGAAGGGGATGTTCCTGGTGACATTCAGCCTCTCCGGCTGACGGATGAAGTGTGGCAGGCCTGTGCAGGGAAACAACTATCAGTGCCAATGTCCTGCCCAGGGCTGTGCCAGCCCCAGCAACAGGCCCCTTCCCAACCAGGATTCCTCGTTTTTGGAGGACAGATCCGTGCTCACAATCCCTGTGGCTGTTGCTCAGTGAGGGCATGACCCCCCCACATCTCCCTCCTCCTGCTCACCTTCCAGCTGCACCAGGATGGGATCCGACACCACGTCCATGCCAGCAATGTTGAGTTTGCAGACGTAGGAACCATTATCTGAGCGCTGGGCCGCCAGGATGCTGCCAGAGAGAGAGGACACCACGTCAGGGCTCTGGGGGACATGGTAACACCAGAGCCCAGGGCTGGGTTTCACCCAGCACCAACCACCCCACAGAACACACTGGCAGAGCCAGTCTTACAAAGGCAGGCTTTGGGGATCCTAATCTCAGTCCCAAACCCCTGCTGGTCATCTGGCCTGCCATCTTTCCCTGGGAGCAGGATATCCCTGCTCCCCAAGTGCCCAGGAAGGACAGCAGCACTCACCTGAAGGTGGAGGTCATGGATACCTCCTCCTCGTCGGGAATCTCGAAGTGGCTGCTGGCGATGCGATCCAGCACGTGCAGCTCCCTCCCATCCTTCCACAAGGAAATTCCCGGGGCATCCGGCCGGAGCAGCACCTGAGGCACTTTGATGGAGCAGTTAAAGGTGACGTCCTTGTGCTCGTTGATGACGATGTGTCGCACCGTGGGGTTAAATTTCAGCTGTCTCAGAGAGCTGGCTGGGGGCTCCTCCCTGGGGCTCCGGGGAGCCCAGTGGTCAATGGTGGTCACGCCGTGCTCCGGGTGGTGGGAATCTGCCAACAGATCCAGCCTAACACCCGGATTCTGATCAGCATCATCTGCAAGAGAAGACCTCGGGTTTGTCACCACCAGGCAGCAAGTGCCCCCCTCCAAACCCCTGCTGAGCCCCTGCCAAGAATAACCAAAGGCAGTTTATTTCCATTTCCAAAAATACAGCATCTCTCAGACCTCTCCCAGGAGCACTGAGGAGGAAACACGGAGCAGGGACTGAGCATGGACAAGGAGCACCACCAAAAAGCCCATTTTAAAACAAACAGAGCAGCCCAAGCTAAAGAAAACACTCAGCTGCATCTCTTTGGTCAGGGCAGAGGCAGGAGCTATTCCTGCTGCACTGCACCCCCGGGACCAGAATATAAAAGGATCCCTGGGTAGTAGGAATTTGGGACTTTTCTGCAGCAAACCCCTTTCGGGGCCTCATCTCAAGCGTTTTCAGCTGGGGTTGAGGAAGAGTTCCCGACAGGAATTTCGCTGATTTTAGGCTCTGCTGGTGATGCCGTTCCCTTCCCAGGACAGGGGGAGCTGCTCCCAGAGCAGGACAAGCTCTGAGTCAACTTTTGCTAAGTTAAGTGCCTCCACTCAACTGCCTTTCCAGGGAAAATAGCTGCAGTCGGATCAAGAAATGCTGTCAGACAGTGTGTAGGAGTCAGCTGCTGTTTAGTCTTGCTCTCCCAGGGTCTTCTCCCACATTTTTTCCCAAGGGAAGGCTATTTATTAGCATTTTTTAAGACTTCAGGCCCCCACCCATATATCACCAAACAGTCCCATAGTAGCATTTTCCTCCTCCCTCCCAGCAGTTCCCACCCAGCCACGGCTGAGCTGAAAAGCAGATCCACCTAAAGGAATTCCCTCCCAAAAAAATGTGTATTTTTCAAGAGACAAACATCCAGAGGATACACCACATTAGGTGATTTTACCGGACCATTTCTGAGCTCCCTGAGGCTTTCACAGCCATCAGCAAATCCAAGCCGAGTGGTAAATCTCCCTTTCAGCAAGCAAAGGCATTGTGCCAGACAGGAATTTCAACTAAATTAATTTCCCTCTTCCAACTTAAAAAAACACCCAAACAACTATTCAAAGTTTAAAAGAGGAAGAAAGCATGAGTCTTTTATTGAACCTGAGCTCGGTTTTGGGCAGGTTTTAGTCCTCAAACATCAAACAACAAGTTTTTAAAGCTACGTCACCACTGTTGTGAGTAATGGGGCACGAGCCTGGTGCACTTTCCCTGGAGCCAAGAAACACAACTGAATTTTGAGGCTGGATATATCCCTTTGCTAAACCACTATTTTTAACCCTCGAGAAATGCTACTTGAGGACAGAAATTTAAGCCCTGCTGGCTCTGGTGGTGCAGAGGGAAGGGGGAGGCTCTCCCTGGCTCCCCCACAGCACAATGGGTTTCCCTGGCAGTAAAAAAAAAACAAAAAGACCCGCAGCTTTTCCAACCTGCTTCCTAAGCCTCACATCCCAACACAAACAAAGGCCATGTGACCGCTGCACAGCGCAGCAGGACTTCCATGAACGTGTCCTGCAACAGCCCTGGCAGCTCCCAAAAGATCTGCCAAAAGAAAACAAGGGAGCAGCCCCAAACCCCCTCCCCTGCCCAGTTCAGAGCTCAGGTCACTCAGGCCAGAGCCTCTCACTGCCTGGCACAAGCCAACCTCAAAGTACTGTTTCCATGCTCCATTTGGAGTGTCCTGGCTGTGGCCCCGGCACAGATCCCTGGCTGGGAAGGATATGGATGTGTGCCCTGGGATGGTTTCTGCTTCAGGTTTCAAGGCAAAGAGGACCGCAGCCTTGTTTTTACACTAATTAAGTGGGAAGAGGTGTTTGCTAGCTCAGGAGTGAAATACTTTCCTCTTTGACTCATGTGACAGCAGGAATTTCTCACATCCAGGACTGCCTTTGGGTACCCATTCCATTCCCAGAGGTTTGGGACATGGATATCATGGCACCTTTGAAGAGACTCACCCTGTGTGGCAGGACAGCCCTTGCCTGCATGTGGAGCAGTCAGGCTGGCTCTGAAACCCCAGGCTAAAGCCAAGGAGCTGCGGGCGTGCCTGCGTGGGTGCCTGAGCAGCTCCTGTCCTAACCACAGCCTGGCCCCAGGGAAAAGCTGGCGTGGAAATCCAACCACTCGCCACTGCAGTGCTGCTCCCAGAACACCCGGGATCACAACAAAACTCAGGAGCCAACAAAGGCATCCTCCTGCACAGCCCAGCGGGTCCTCTGGGCCTTTCTCCTGGAGAAGGGAGTTTTAGCAGGAAAATCTGGCAGGATGCTTCATTACGGATGAAAAGCAACAAGCAGAATGCTGCACACCCCGGGACCGACACAGCAACATCTTCTGCTGCAATAGCAGCAATCCAGGGCTGCCAAAAAGCTGGCTACATCCCTAGCCCTGGGATTCCCCACTGCTGGAAGTAATTCACCAGTTGACACAGCTCAGGCACTTGTTGAGCAGGAGGAATGAAGAGCCCCTGTCTGTGGGATTTTCTACTCCCCATCCCCTGGGAGCCGTGGTGGATCTGGCAGTGTCGGGTTCCTGGCTGGACTCTGTGATCTTAAAGATCTTTTCCAAGCCAAATGATTCTATGATTATAAGAAGTGACTCTCCCCCGAGGCCACACCTGGAATCCAAAGAGACTCTCCAGATTCAAACACCTTTAGTATAAAGCAGCCCAGCATCCCTGGTTACATCCACAGTGAGTTCCCCCTCCCCTCTGCAGGCTCCTGCTGTGACAGGACTTTAACTCCCCCCTGCCCAAAGCAAACACTCGCATTCCTGCCTTCTCTGCCAAATCCCACCTGCACAGCGACTCTGAGACCCCTCTGCACCCCTGAGCAGGGGCTGTAGACCCCCACCAGCTCCCAGCAGGCACCCCAAGGTCGGGCAGCCCTGCTGGCAGGACTTCAGAAGTCCCAAAACTACTTTATCTCCGCGTTTCTTTCTGCACACGGCGCTGAAAAGCCACCCAACTGCCGGCACTGTAAAGCGCCACAAACCGTGGTGACTCCCCATGATTTATCCCAGCACCGGTACACAGCTAGCTCATGGCTAAGGGGATAAATCCTGCTGGTCTGTAGCAGTTTGTAGTCCCCCCAGCAAGCAGAGGCACATCAGGCAGCAAAATGCTGGGACAGGACCACACTTGAGAGGCAGCGCTGTGTGCCAGGACAGCCTAATCGTGCGTGCCCAGCGTCCCGGGACAGGCAGACCCTGTGCCCTGGGAGTGCCAGACCTGGTGCTCCGGAACAGCCAGACCCTGTGTGCCAGGACAGCCAGCCCCTATGAACCGGGACGGCCAGCCCCAGTGAACCGGGACGGCCAGCCCCAGTGAACCGGGACGGCCAGCCCGTGTTCTCCCGGGACGGCCAGCCCATGTTCTCCCGGGACGGGCAGCCCCAGTAAACCGGGACAGCCAGACCCACTGTGGTTTGCGATGCCGCCACGAACCCGCAGGGCGATCCCTGCGGAGCTTCCCCGCCGGGGTCCGGCCGTGCCGTGCCCGCGGTGGTACCCACGGAACGGCGCGGCCCGGAGCAGCATCCACGGGGAAAGAGCTCAAGAGCCCCTCCCGGCTCTCCCTGGATGCCCCCTTGCCCAGCCCGGGGTACCCGCGGACTCACCGGCCCCGCCGCGGGGCGGGCGCAGAGCCGCCAGCAGCGCCCAGAGCAGCGCCCAGCGCCCGGTGCCCATCGCCCGGTGCCACCGTCCCGGCACCGGCACCGCTCCGTTCCGCCACTGCTCCGCTCCGCCACAGCCACCGGGACCGGCACGGCCACCGGGACCGCTCCGCTGCGCCACCGGCCCCGNGGCCTGGGAAGGGAGGGAAGGACAGGAGGGACCGGCGGCACGACGTCTACCGTGTCCCCGGTGCCGCGTCCGCACGGCTGGAAAACACCCCAGGAACGGGGACTCCTCCACAGCCCAAAGGGGTGAAGGATTTTTTCCCCCCCGGTATCCAACCTAAACCTCCCCCGGCACAGCCTGAGGCCCTTTCCTCTTCACCTCTTGCTTGTTACGTGTCAGCAGAGACAGATCCCCACGTGGCTGCATCTCCTTTGCTCCATCCGTGGAGGTGTCCAAGGCCAGGCTGGACGGGGCTTGGAGCAACCTGGGATAGTGGAAGGTGTCCCTGTCCATGGCAGGGGTGTGGAACGATACAACCTTTAAGGTTCCTTCCAACCCACACCATTCCATGATTTAGCGAGTTTCAGAGAGCCAGAAGGTTCCCCCTGAGCCTCCTTTTCTCCAAGCTGAGCCCCCCCAGCTCCTTCAGGGATTCCATAACAAAACCTGCATTTCCTTAACAAAAATACTGACTGGCACGGGAAGGAAACAATGAAGGTTCTGGGTATTCCGACCTTGCGTGAAGACATTTGGGACCAAGCCACATCAAGGCCATGAGTGTTTCCCCCTCCACAAACGGGAAGGGACTGGGATTTGGAGGAACCAGGACTTTTCGTGACTGAAATAATCCAGTTTGAAGTCTTTTCCAACTGGGAAGAAAAACTTGTTAAGTTCAGTGAAAAAAAAAGAACAAATCACTCCCAGACTCCTTTAACTTGCAAAGCTGCTTATTCACTGCACATTCCCAGGCACTGGTGACAGGGATTAAATTTTCCTACCAACCAGATCCCCACATCTTGAAGCCATCAGCAGCCAAGGAAAGGGCACGTGGCACTGGAGGCCCTAAGGAAAGGGAGAAGGAAAATGCACTAAAGCTGCTGCAAGAAGTGGGAGCATCCTCAGCAGTGCCTAAGATCCAGTGCCTTCCGTGCAGGTCCAGGAGCATCACTTTTCCTCCAGATTTTGAGGGCCTTCCCTGTGGATCCCGTGTCACTCAGGGAGCAGGACAAGACCAGGAAACAGGCATTTGTCCAGTGCCTGTCATTTGCAGTCAGTCTTTGCCACATTGGATGCACTTTGTCTGGCTGCACTCCTCACCAGCTCTGTGATTTTTGGGAACAAAGCAATGGAAAGGCCTTTGGACTTTTTGGTCCAGAGTGCAAACAGCCCCTTGCATTGGGATATTGTCCCCCCACTAACAGGGGCTAAGGAAGAGGAGCAACTTCTGCAAAAGAGGATTAATAGAATAAATGAGAATGCCCGGGCAGGTAAAGAGGATTTCAGGAGCTCCCTAAAATCCCCTAATTTGGGTCATTGCTTTCCAGCAGGTTGGATTCTGCTCAGGGCTGGTGCTCCAGCTCCAGAGGGTTTGTTGCACAGCTTGACATGAGGAAGAGGCTGGTGCACGGAGAGGGAGGAAGAAGCCACGAAGCAAAAATAGGAGAAGGTCTCAGGAGAAGTTTGTGATAAGAAAGGCCTGGAAAAGCAGCTATCAGGGGACAGTCTGACCACTCTGGCTCTTGGGTTGGTGATGTGCAGCTTCCACCTCACTGCCATCCTCCTGCTCCTTCCCATGGCATGTGGAATACAGGAGCACATGATGGATTCCCAACCTCAGAGCCCAAATCAGCAGTTGCTGGGGGTCTCCACACAAACCATTCATGGTTTTGGCCCCAAAGCACATGTATGGCCAAATTTACCATTCCCAAACACCATCCCCTGCTCCTGCTTCCTGGGGCTGGGAATCACTTGGCATTTGGCCCTAGAAATACCTCCTGGGGCGGTGGGAGAGGGAAAAAGGCAACTGATGTCAAAGGAAGGAGGACTGGAACAGAGGGAGAACCTTTCACGCAGACAAAGGCTGCTTGTGTGGGTGCCTGGATCGACCCTGAACCAGCTAAACCAGTCACTCTCCGAGGTTATCCGATCCACCTCCCGGCCACCGCGGCAAGGAGGGGCCACGGCCCTTTGAATCCAGGTTTTCCTGCTGTGTTGCTCTGGAGTGCAGAGCTGCCTGTCCTTGTCTTCACGGGCTTCTCCTGCCTGGGTGAGGCTTGTAACCCTCTTTGGATCCCATCAGCAGCTCTGTGGGCACCCTCAGCTCTCCCCTGGCAGGACCCCAGTGCTGCAGGGGCTCTTGGAGGCACCCAGAGCCTTGTGGGGCTGGGCTGGAGCCTGAATTCGGCCCATTGGATTTTTTGCAGTTTCACTTAAGAATATTGACCCTTTTTCCCCACAAGGCTATTTGGACACTTCGGAGCCCACACAATCCTTGTGAAATCAAGATGGTTTAGCAGAACTGGCCCTCAGCAATTGGGCTTGAGGGTGTTATTTACTAAGGGGCTTTTCTCCCTTCGCCATTTCTGTATTTTTATTTTCATTTTGATAAATCTCTCTTTTATTTCTGCTTCCTCTTTGGTCCTGCTTTTATTTCAATTTGCAGGACCTCCTGTTGTTTTAAATGCCAAACTCTTTTGGCAACAGGGCTTTAGCTGAGGGCAGCTGCTCTGTTTGTGTTAAATGTTAAACCCCAGGCACAGGATGCAGCTCAATTTGCAGAGAAAACTGAACATTTTGTGATGCACTAAAATGTCTTTTTTTCTCACGCTGCTGCTTGGGGCACTGGGACATGCAATGGCTCTTACTGGGCACATCCTGTCCCTTGGCTCAGCTGGTTCTCCCAAGGACTATTTCTCCTGTCTGCAAATCATTTCACAAAAGTAGGAAGCCACCTCCAAAGGTTGGATACTGGCTTTTCCCCACCAAACTTCTCCTTTCCGAGAAAACAGTCACGACTTGAACCAAGGATTCCCCAAAACATGCACTGGACCCCCCCCCCCC